>JAANSO010002398.1:0-13596 GCA_036507315.1 Lepidocyrtus fimetarius
ATTAATTCCTTCTTTACAGGACCTAGGCCATGTTGAAAGTTACGCGACGCAAGCCAATGAGGTGACAATGGGAATGATGGGATTGGGTGGATTCGGGAGTCATTACCAGCAGCAACAAACGCCTGCTATGGGATATTATAATCCAGGTGCAGGTTATCCTCACAGCTATGGTCATCAGCAACACCCAGGTCAATTTGGGCACCACTCGCAACATCAGTCTCAAGTCCCTGGGTACCAACACCACGACGCTTCTTCAATGAGAATCCTACGAACAAGGAATTCAGGTGGAACTGTTACTGCTCCAGCTTCATCTACTACTGTGTCGCCATCGCCACATACCACTGCCGCTCCAACGCCTGTTGCTCGAGGGAGGAGGGGAGGAAGTTCGTCAACTGCTTCGACAGCGGTAGCATCATCTTCTTCGGGTTCTCATCATCACAAGCACGGCTCTGCTTCACATTCTCAGAGAACGGAACAAATTGATGTTGATAATGATGAATGGGGAGATGAAGCAGAAATGTCTGAAGGTCCTTTTACTTCAAAGTCTAAAGCTGAACACGCAAGCGCTTCCGGGATAGAAACAAAATTATCGATTGATCAAATGGCTCAAAATTGCGTTTTTTATTTGCTACTTCAGCAACAAAAGAAAGTCCCTGTGAAAAAGTCGGATTTAATCAAACATGGAATGAATTCACAATATGCAGACTTTGATAAAGTAATGACTAAACTTGAANGACTAAACTTGAACAGCATTTAAATGAAATATTTGGACTGAATTTGGTTCGCTTGGAGAAGGGCAAAGATAATGCTAATATTATCGTCACCAACGATAAGGAAAAACCAACGCAGGCTTCAAATAACCCTAATAACGATGATGAAAATGACGATAATGATGATAATGATAGAGATGAAGTTGCGGGCCCATCCACATCAAAACCGTCTAAGAATAATAAGGATCCTAAAGATACTAATGACAAGCGGGGTAGAAATACTGGAAAGGGTCGTTCCACGGATAGTTACATAATTTACAGTAAATTCCCCAACAGTGTTTCCGATTCCGTTGTGCCTAGACATCTTGCAATGGATGCCAAAAGGACATATATTGTATCTTGTACTGGCAGCCATTTACATGACAAACAGAGCTATTGATGAAGGTAGGACTTTTATAAAGTATTTATCAAATTATTCACATGATTTTTAGGATGATTATGCTTTAAAAATGAACTTCAAATGTAATATGATCTCATTAAAATATTCCATACTCATTAGTTTAAGACTGACTAACAGTAAATTATGTATTATTTGTTTGTTTGTATACATAAGATTTACTAAAATCCTTGCTAATATAAACCTTTTTGTGTTGCGTTTAGAGGCAATCTGGAAAATTATTCTGGAAATGCAACTGGATCAATGGGTGTGTGAAAAAAGGAGTGATTTAAGAAAGTTTCTAAAGTCGGTAAGTTACTTTCTTAGTGATACTTTTCCGTGCACAAACAGAAAAACTAAATTAAAATGTGGACAATGATTTTTGCAATTATAAATATTTCTGCAGGAGTTTGTTTCATCAGGCTATTTAAACATGGAACTTGAAAATGAACCAAATCACCTTGGTTTAGATTTAACGAATGTAGATGGCTTTGAAACGGGAGAGGATAAAAGTGCTAAATTTACCTGGGGGCCTAGAGCTCATATTGAATACTCGAAATATGCAATGCTTAAGTTTGTTACAAATGTAAGTTTCGTTTATCGTCTATTACAAAAAAAAATTCAGCAATTCGAATAAATATATAACCAGTCTATTGTATTTTTATTTGATTTTCCAATTTTTTCAGCGTTTTCCCGGACACTCTATCACTGATTTCAGAGTACAATATAATATGCTTTCCAATGAAGAGAAAGCTTTGGCTGAGAAAGAAGCTCGTCACGGATCTGCACCATCAACTTCTGCTGCAGCTGCCAATAATGACGGAGGGAATAAAGGAAGATAATGGTTCAGCAATTCAAATTAGGCCGAAAAAATCTGGAAACGGTGAAACATATGTTATTGATGGAGAAAACACTGAAACGGAAACTGAAATGGAGTAAAAGAGTAAAGAATCATTACTCCATTCTGTATTTCAAAAACATAATGATCTATAATTTTATCTGTGTAGTACAATGTTAATTAATGTTACGACTTCTTCCCTGTATTCTTCAATAATTAATTTAAATGACTCTGTTTTTAGATATTCCTTCTTTGTTAGTAGTTTTATATTTATGATTTATGGTGTTAAAAATATTGTAATATAGCTTAGGTTGTATGAAAAACTTTGTTTATACAAAATGACTAATTTGTCTGTGACAAGCCAGAAATAAATACAATACTGGTTCTTATTTTACGATTAGTTTTGAAAAATTGCCTTATGGAATAATTCATACAAACATTTATCATGATTACATCAGTGAATAAACTGTGTGAGCGAATAAATACATAATTCAGGTAGGTATATCTTCCGTAAAGAACATTTCCATTGAACTTTCATTAGCAATTTATGAAAACTAATTAGGATAAGACACAAAGGATGATAAGCATGGAGAAAGCAGTTTTTAGTTTTACTTGCTTGGCAATTCGAGTAAGTACAAGAGGCTTTTACCGGTAAATGCTTTCATCATACACTGCACTGTTCAATATTTGGTTCATTTCTGCATATACCGGATGAGAAAGGGAGCAGACAAAATGTTGGTATTTATGCGTATGGCATAATCATAAGCGCCAAAAGCATTCTCATAAAAGCCAAGGTTTTGTGCATCACAACAGAATACAGCATTGAAAAGAACCAACTGCACTGGACTGACAGTTTTCTATTTTCATTTCGATGTCATTCGGAAAGAAAGTCATTTCTTCTATTTACTTGGAGAAAGTTTTGTGAGATTTGTGATTCCAAAGTTGTCCAAAACTTAATTAGAGTTGCAGTTAGTTGAAGAAATTGTTAATTTAATATTTAAACTCAACTGAAAGATTTAGTGAGCTCTATAAAGGCGAAGTTTTTACTTTACTGCCCGGATATCAAGTTTTGATGGTAAGTGGAAATACAGTAATTAAGAAAATAGTAATTGAATTTGTTAAAGTTTATATCAGTTCATTAAATTGAAAGTGCTAAAAGCAATGGATAGTTGGTATATACAGATAGATTGTTTTAAATCGAATAGAGGTTGAGGTTAAAAAATAAATGCTAATTTTTTAGTTAAATATGCCTTAAAAGTGTCCTGGTTTAAATATTTTATAGCTCTTGTAGGTGACGATTAGAATAATGCATGTTAGAAATCGGTAATTTGATTGTATTTAAAAATCATTTATCAAATCATCATGTAATGATTTATTCATAGAATTTTTATTATAAATAATCCGCTTTATTTAACCGGAAATGCCCTTTGAGAGAAAATTCATTGAATTTTTTCATTTTGTACGTGCTCTTTTAAATATTTCAAGCATTTTTGTTCTCTTGAATTGTAATCTATTTTGTAATGTTTGCTTACATCCGGGCATTTTTCTCAATTCCCTTTTTACTCATATTCATTATACTTTTTTTATTGTTACGCAATGTTATAAAAACTGTGCGTGCCCCTCATCCCTCCCTTTTTGGTAAAATATCTTTGAATTTTGATCGGGAGTAGTTTGTCGTTGTTTTGTTAAGCTTGGAATAGAAGGAGAGCTCACATCATCACCATACCATCCTCAGGTCAATCTAATAAACCAAGAAAATAGCCATTCATTTTAAACTTCTCTACAATTCTCCAGAGCTCATTCGTTATGTAATAGAGAACCCATTATATTCTCACAAGAAGAAATAAAGCTATCAGAAAGATGTTTATGAGTTTATGGAAAGAAGTTCCAAAAGGCTATACCAACAGCAATATTTTTGACATAAGAGCTGTAAGCAATACTGGAGATCTTTTACGGTTTTTATTCATGGAGAATTTCTCCAGGCACAGGGAGTTCTTATTGGAATAGCTTGGAGAAGACCAAGTAGAAGCTTAACTATGGCTTCACCATCATCATAATAATCATCGTGAAAAGCATGTCCACGTCCATTCTTTTGGTTAGTTTTTTTGTATGGTTTTGGTTGGGAGAAGTTTCATGTGTACATGTCTGAGAGCTAAAAGACTACGTGAGCTGGAGTGAGGGTGAGCTTCAAAAGCTTCTGTTCAGTTTAGCTTTCATCCGGATTCCAGGTCTAATAATACAATTCCAGTGTAGAAGAATATGCCATGCTGGCAACCCCTTTCTTCTCCAGAAAGCCTCTCCAGTAGCATAAAATGGATTGTACAGTCCGGATTGTATGTGTCTAGTCAAGTTATATAAGAGAAAAAAGGAAGTGAGTGCATTTGGGCTTCTCATTTCTTCTCAGATTCTCATTTCTCTCGCTTTTTTATTCTCCCATTCTTAAAATGAACATTTTTTCATATATTGTTTTGTGCGTGTAGTTGCATGTCCCGTCTTCCAGTTTTGCCTATAAAAATTACAAGACTAAAGTAGAAATGAATTATTGTGCATAAAATAATTTAAAGAAAAGGGCATAGCTTAAGAACTTTAAAAGCATGATGATAATCATGATGAGGACGATGGGAATGAAGGATAATATAATATGAATGTATGCAGCATGAGAAATTGAATAATCAATAAATGAAGCACTGAGAGAGTAAAAGATTCTTCCTTTTCTCCTTTCCATTCTCTTTTTAGCCATTTTCTCATTTCTCTGGTGTGTTCCTATGAAGATATGAAGCAGCCGAAAAAGTATAAAACCTTAGTCACCGTTACCAGTTCCACTCCACCACCGTCCTCGTAGTGATCATCATTCTCTATCGAAAATCCAAGTCGACCAGTTCTATCTCTTTCCCCTTTCACTTTTCTACTTTCTAATAAAAGCATAAAGCTTACTTTGTTCAGCCTTCTCGTTTCGTTTGCGTGGTTTTTCATGTTGCAGCTTTTTCATTTGAGTGAGTAAATAGGGGAATGAAAATATTAAAGGCAATAGGAAAGGAAAGGCACACTTGAGCTTTTGAGTTTCTCTTGCTGAAAAAGATGATGATGATGATTACGGTGGATAGGTTCAGTTTTTGGTTGGAGAACTGGATCGAGAGTAAAATATTTTGGGCTCTTCTCTCAGTTCTGTTCATCTTCCCCTCTTATTCTTCTCATCACCATCTTTTTCTCCAGGAAAAGAAGCAGATTACATGATGATGAGATGACTATTCTACTATCAACTAACATTTGCCATATTATTCCATTCCTTCGTAATAATAATATAAAAGCTTAGCTCTTCTTCTGCTTATGCTTTTAGAATTTCTGATCTGATCAGATCAGAGATTCATCTGAAAGAAAAGCAGGCTTTTTTACGTAATATGCATGCACAACGGTGCTTTTCCTGTTCATTCATTCCTTCGAAAAAGCGTAATTTAGTTGAAGAGACTGGGAAAGAAAAAGGTGGAAGAGGGAAGGATAAGAATAAGAAAGAGAGGAGGATATGGATTATAAATGGAGGAGATGAGACGAGAGAGCTTCCCAGATTTTTTCTCGCTGTTTAACATTAAGACGAAGAGAAGGAAAGATGCAATTTACTCAAGTCTTTAAGCAGGAGATGGAAGAGAAAGCTATTTCATTATGAATATGATATGGACGGACGTACGGGACTTTTATCTCCTTCAGTTCCTCTCTCCTCCATTCTACACGCAGACATCCTCCTAAAAAACTCCTCCGAATCCAAATCCAACACCCCTCCACATCCTTTCTTCTTTGCATTTTGTCATGGTTGGAGTTGGTTTGTAGTTTTTTTTAGTGCGAGCGAGAAATAAAAAAGTTTCCCTTTTTATAAAAAGTGAAAAGGGTGGATTCTCTAAGCTTTGTAGGAATGTCCAAAGTCTATAAGATCTATTACAATTACATAATATTACCATATTTTCCCAAAACATGATTCGATTCTTTTCTTAGAGCTGAATTCACGCAATATACTTAAATTTTTCAAGTATGCATGTAAATCTTAGATATTTTATTTATACTTGCGTAAAAGATATTAAAAGAAGATAAGATCTGTGATGTGGAAGTGTGTAAGAATGGAAAGGGAAAAATTGAATAATATGCGTGTGCATTAGTTTTCTAGTTTAGTCAGAGACTTGGCTGCACGATGATGTAATAACTATGACTGTGTGTGATTCTATATTGCTCTTTCTTCCTGGAAGTAGGAAGGGAAAGTAAGCAAGTCAGAGTTTGAATCAGACAGGAAAAAACATTTAGGGAGGAGGGTGGCATAGTGCTGATGGTACGTAATAATGACGGAGGGAGAGAGGCATAATAAAGTGAAGAATGTTTCGTTAAGTTTTACTCTGTCTGTGTCTCTGTAGAGCTTTCCCTATTTAGCAGGATGAGAGAGCTGTTTCGTTTTCCAAGAAAAAAGTTGGTTTGGACTTTTTCCTATGGAAAAATGAACTTTGCATCTTTTCTCTCTTTTTGCTTACTTTTACTCACTTTTTTCCTTGGCTCGGTCGCATTCACACTCGCAGTGACTCTTTCTTACTCATTCCTAAGTTTTCTTATTTATCTCTTTTTCACTTGCTTATTTGTAGGAATTTTTTATGTGTTGTGTGTGAAGTTGTAGAAAAGTATTTACATATTATGTAATAGTAATAATAATGTTATGTAATAGTAAGGACATTGTATATAATGGGAAGAAAGAGGAAAATATTTATTTAAGAACTACAAATTTGGTTTATTCTGGAGAAATTGGAGAAGTAGTGGATTATTTGCTACCAAGAAAAATTGGAAGTTATTTATTTTTTGTCCCGTTAAAGAACAAGTCTTATTCTTGTACTATGCGGGCTGGACTTGTTCAGATATCAGAAGTGGTGCTGGTATATAGTGGCATTTTTGAGGGTTTTAGTTGAGTAGTTGTTGTGTTGTTCTTGTAGTAGTTGTAATAATAAATTATGTAGAAATGATAAAAAATGTGCGGTGTTGGTTATTTGTAGTAGTGGAAGAAGATAAGGAATATAGTATCTCGTTTTCGAGTGCTATTGCTATACGACTTGATAATGGTGTTTAAGGAAATGAGCAAAATATCTGGTTCGTGTACACTTCCGTTTTCTCAAGAGTTGAGAGAAGTGGTGGCTTAGAAGGGGCCATTAAAGTAATTGGAGATATCTAGTTAATAAGAATGGTACGAGTAAGACTTTTTACTTGTAAAAAAATAAAATGAAAAAAGGAAAGCAGCTATTTTGATATAATGTCGATAAGTAATGTGCAAAGTTATGAAAATGAGATTGAGGTTTTATAATATAGACTTAATACAAGACATTAAAATACTTTGATTGTTTTATTTTTATAGATTGAATTGCTAAGGTGTGGATGATTGGAAGGATTCTAACCAGACACTCAAAATTTCAAAGAATCGGAAGGATGCCAACCTCAACCTCAGCACCATGTCCGGAGGTTCCGGATTCTACTGTGAAGAAAGTGCTCACCTTAGCGTTGATTGATAAAGACAATAAAGACATTCTTCTTGGACTGAAGAAGCGTGGATTTGGGAATAGGACTTTGGAATGGATTTGGTGGAAAGGTAGAAGCCGGCGAGAAGATCGTTGATGCTGCTGTGAGGTAATCATAAAAAATATGAATATATCACAAGAATTTGAACCAAAGTTTTCAAATCATAATCTTTTAATCTGACTTGTTTTAGGGAAGTGAAAGAAGAATGCGGCTTAACAGTTCTCACTTCCGATATGGAGAATTTTGCAGTGATCCATTTTGAATTTGTTGGCGATCCAGTGATTTTGGAAGTTCATTTGTTCCGATGTTCAAAGTTCTCTGGGGAAGTTGTGGAAAGTGAGGAAATGCTTCCGCAGTGGTTCCCCCGGAATAAAGTTCCCCATCAAAAAATGTGGCCAGATGACGAGATTTGGTATCCTTTATACCTTAGCGGAACAAAATTCCGGGCGTATTTCCTGTTTCAAGGACATGACAAAATTGAGAGGTACGTCATTCGAGACTTTAATAACCCAGAAAAAGAATTGCAGAAGTCAATGTAAACGTATTGAAATGAGCTTGAAAGTTGACCAAAATGAAGGATGAAATAATTCTGCCAAAGTAGTAAACCATTGTACCTTTTTATTATAAACCTCTTCGTATGATCTGATTCTAGTAATTTTTAGTCGTATTGCCGCAAGAGGTCTAAAATTAAAAAGTCTAGCCGCAAAAGGTTTTGTATAGGTGGTCTATGAAATAAAAGGTCTAACGCGGATAAGGTATTATATTGCAAAAGGTCTAATTTTATTGCTAGCTTGAAAAGCTAGTTATGAAAATGGTTTGATTGTCTGTCTGTCTGCACCTCCGTCCCCGCGATAACTCAAAAAATCTTAAACAAATTGCAACCAAATTTGGCAGAGTTGTAGATAAACCCCCAAGGATTTGCTGTATAGTTTTTTTTAGCAATATTTAAGCTACGGTTGCGCCGTTAGAAGCAGCCTTAGCATTTGCGTCAAAATAGTTTGAATTTAAACTGTTTCAAATTTTTGTTTGATTTTAGTTCAGTGAAATTTACTAAACTAAACAGTTTATCTCACCCGGTTTTAGTTCAGTTTAGTTCAAGCTGTGAACTAAATTTAAACTAACGACCTACGATTTGTGGGTTAGACCTTCCTCAATTAGACCTCTTGCGGGAAAATCATTTTTAGTACCTGTTTTAACACTGCCTTGAATTTTTGTATGATTCTTTTGTATAATTTATCTTAAATTATATTTACGATTTACCTTTCGTTTTTATTTGTTATTGTTTAGATGTGTTTATTCGTAATACATAATAGCTCAGAATTAGCACATTTGTTTATGTTCCTCAAACTTGTATTTTCTATTTAACAAAATAAATATTTGATTTATTTTAAATATATTTTGGTTTTTATTTTTTGATTAATTTTGTTTTTGTTGCACTCATTTATAGTTTATTACCACTTACCATCAATAAACCTTTATAGATGGCTATGTTATTACCTATGTTCATTCACACATTTATCGGCCATTTATGTATGAATTTTATTAAGCTCTGCTACTAGCTGATTGTTCAAGGGTTAATAGGGTCATTCAAGGCATGTGATATCATTTAGGTAGTTTAAAATGAAAAATTTTATATTATTTTAAGGTTAGAGCAAGAGAAAGCCAGAGTAATTAACGATATTCAAAGAATTAAGTTTGGCTGATGAATCTTAATTCTGAACTTTCAAGATATTGTTGAATGTGTCTTTCTGTCAAACCTAGGTGCAATGTATAAATTATGACTTAAAAACTACTAAATAATTCAGTATTGCTGTAAAGTATATGGAGGTTTGTACGTGGTTCTTGGATTTGGAACGTCAACGAGCCAGTTTTTTGTTACTTTTATGGAATACTTGTTTTACATTGAAACTGCAAGAAAATATTGTTGAAAAATGAATAAGCTTGAATTACTTCTCTTATTAAGAAAACCTTTTGCATAATTCATGATTACATTTTTTGAGACAAGACAAGAAAGTAGTTGAATAGACGGCAAGGAAGAAAGGGGTTAATATTATACACATTTTTAATGAGTAATAGGATTGTAATGTATATATTGGTGATATTTAAGCTGACGTGTCAAAAAATGTTTTTGATGATAATGATGGCCAATGTAATTGAAAATGAAATGAAATGCACGAATGAAGAAATGAAAAGACAAATGACCAACAGGGAATTTTGTCTATCGCTGCTAAATTTATTTCAGTAATAATGGGTCCTCCATCTTGCTGAAGCCGTTTTCAAGTAGTTATTGGCATGTAAGAGATGACAAACAAGTAATAACAAAATGGACTCGGTCACACGACGTAAGAAACTGAGCAGTTGAAGGTATTATTAATATTAACCGCTTTTATGTAATGACAAAAGATGGGAGACTTTGTTCCTTTCTTTTACTTTAATATTCGGCAGATACTTCACTTAATTATTCTTCAGTAGAACATACATTTTTGAAGAACACATTTCCTCTTTTTAAACTTGTTTTATATCTACATCGATCGAGAGATTATATAATAATAGGTTTCGATTTTAATTTGTTAGTATTTCTAAAATATAGGCCATTAGACAAGCTCCCTTTTCCCAGATAAGGTTCTTATTACAAAATTGTTCATCGATTTTAATCAAAATGATGGGGCTCCAGCATCCACATGAACTTAAATGAACCCGACAAAGTATCGAATGGAAAGTACCTATTTTTTGTAACATGCAACCCAACTACCTATCAAGCACTACAACACATCATTAGCTTCAATTTTTTCACGTAATAGCCCTCCCTAGTCCAAAAATGACTAGACAATTTAGTACGAAATTTGATGAAAAAGCTGATACTATGTTTGCCATCGATAATGCTATTGCCAAATAGTAAAAACATCTTTTCAGGACTTGCTAGAGTTTGTGATAGTAAAAAATGTTACGTAATTAGGGGAACACTATGACAGTTTTTTGTTGATGATGGGGAAAACGCTCTATAGCACAGAATACTCCGGGCAAAGTATCCCATTTTGGAAATTAGTAATTGGTTTACGAAGCTGTAGAAAAGTAAAATAGGATTATCGAGAGGAGAGAGGACGACACTCGATTCTGATCATTTTAACAATATTGATTGCATAATAGTCTGTTAAAAGCTAGACAACCATAATTATCATTTCTAACCTTTGATTATCAAGTCTTTAATTTTAAATTTCTAACTTCCAGAATTCGTATGAATCATTGTCACTATAATTGCGAATGCATTTAAAATTTTGTTTTTGGTGTAGTTATGCAATTTAGATACGCACTAACTAATCTGTTGTGTTGATTGAACTAACTTTAAAATCAAGGTCTACAACAATAGTACTGGCAACTACCTCTACATCTCTTTTGTCTGTATTTTATTCGCTGAACTTGTGTTTGTCTTTTCTATAATTACCCAATGAAAACAATCTATTTGCTTAACAAGCATTAAAAGTCTAGGCCAGGGTTACAGTAGATAATAATAGGCAGAGTTTTTCCAAACAAGAGTATAATTACTAGATCTTTACCAGCCAAATTAAGATTAATCAACTTGAAAAAGAAAACAAAGAAAGAAAAGTGAGCAGGTAATTGGATAAATTAGCATAAAACCAAAACATTACGCGTTGTCTTCTGTTGAAAGTAATACGAATCAAAATCACAATAGTTTTTCTTCGGTTTAGGAAGAATCATGGTATAAGGAGAAAGTTGAAAAAAGTAAGCATACAGAATTTTTCTCATAGTGAGCACATTTTGGCTAAACTAATTATAGTAAAAGAACAGAAAGATGGGAGGAAGAGAAAACGTGTTTTTTCCCTCACATAAGCTTACTTTAATAGGAAAGACTCCTTCATAAAACAAAAACAACAAAATGTTCGTTTCTGTGTCTCTGTCAAACGAAAATATGTTTGAGTAGAAAACGATGTTTCTTTTATTCCTTCCTTAATTTTACTTCTCTATGCAGAAAAAACAGTCGGAAAGGAAACGCTGTTTCGATTGAAGTTGAATTTATGTAACGAGGCGAGAAGGAAAAAGAAGGAGGCAGGTTTTAAACATGCAATTCTGTCTAAAGCTATACATTTGTATGTATGCATTGTCCTATTTAATTTTGTCCTCTTCAAATTGAGCAACAAAACTTTTAAAAGAGGAAAACGAAAAAGGGAAAACTCTTCCACCTTTTCTAATCGGTGATAGAGGTGGAAAAAAGAAGAGGAAGGAGTAATGTGTGTCGCTCCATAAACCATAAACAGAAGCACGCAAAATTGTTTAGAGAGAAAGTAAGAGAGTGAAATGTTTGCCATCGATGGCTCTCTAGCAACGGGTCCAGCCTTAAACATGAATTATTTGTTTGAAATATTCCCGAATGAGCTTCTAGTTAAGTTTTGGGCATCGTTTTGGTCGTAGAAAATGTTGAGTTTATTTAAGTGAAAGGTAGTTTTTACCTTGTCTAATACTGTTGCTTGGTGGAGTTGAATTGGATCAGTTTTTATTTTTTTAAACAGGTTGAAAAAAGGCTGAAGCTTTTACTTTGTGGAGTTGGTTAAAAACTATCGAAAGAATATAATAAAGAATATTAAAAAGGCTTTTTATTTTATATGCGATGGATATTTGTTAATCGATCTTAATATTTATGAGGCAAGACATGAGAGCTTCTTTGCTCTTTTGATTATTGAAGTGGGTGAAGTTATTAAAATAAAAGAAGTGTAGAGCACAACTGAATAATTATTTGTTGGCTTGTTGGCACGATAAAAAGAAGGAAATGTGACCTAATATTAATATACTTGTTGGTGGAATTCATCACATCATATATCAATATACTTAAGCTACTCCATAAGCAGCCATGTTTGCTGATTATTGAAACGCGATAAAAAAAACTTTTAAAATTAATAATGATTGCTTGTAAGTTATTTGGAAACTGTAGATGTATTGTAAGTTGTGTACTAAAAGGTTAGGTTAATAGATCTATATTATACATCTACCATAGGTATCAAGTTTTGATTTGAAACTGCATGAACTACGTGATGAGAGAGTCGTTTAAAACATTATCCCGTTCATTATATTCACTAACAACCTCCCGCTGTTTCTTTTTAGCCGTCAACGGAACATTATTATGTTACTCATTAAAAATTTAACAATGTGTGTAGCTACATTTCACTGCTTACTAATGCCGGTTAATGTTGTTGTTGTTGCGGTAGCTTTTCGTAACGCGAATAATACACACTTCTTCCTTTGACAGCAGCAGCAAGTCTAGTCTATAAGAAAGTTAAATTGTATTAAACAACATTGCATTTTTTATGGAAAACTTGCTACGAAAACAGGAACAGAGAAAGTTTTTCATTTTATTTCAAAAGCCATAATGTTACAAACCTATTGACCATTTCCTTTTTCTGTAACATTTCATATTTCTTATTACCACTTCACTTTTGTTGGCTGTTGCTTTTTCTTTTCTAATAGAAGATGGAGATGTCAATAAAATTAGTGTTTCCATGTAGGTATGTATGTAATAAGGGAGAGAAAGTATGCACCTTTCGTCTTCCTATTAGTTTATGTGAAAGTACAAAAATTACTAGTATTTAGCTCATATTTGCTGCTCATTTATACTTATTATTACAAAACGAGCCAGCTTTATAGCCACGCCACAAACGAATGTGGTAGCTGAAAATCATGCAAAATATTCGTTTACATTCCAAAAAAGTTACACGATAATAATTTCCCTTTTTATGTAAGCGTTTGTTGCATACACACACCCAACAGAACAAACCGACACTATAACATGATCATCGTCATCATCATCATCTAAGCAACCTCATCACATGACATAAACGCATTCCTTATAAAGTCAACCAGTTCATATATTGTAGAAGCAATACTATTAAAATCCTGCTAAAAGAGTTGTTTCTTTCCCTTTCCCTGATCAATGTGCAATATTGTTTGCAAGGGTAGTATTTCTCTTAAAATGTACAAGTTTAGGATCTTTTTGGTCTTCCTGGCTAGGCGCCAGGCGAAAGTATAAACTCCCAAGCTTAACTTCATCTTCACCTAAAAACTTTCTC
>JAANSO010002399.1:0-13595 GCA_036507315.1 Lepidocyrtus fimetarius
AATTACCACAATTTCATATAATTTATATAAAATTGTTAAAAAAGCGAAAGCCGGCAGTGTTTGATAAGCCCCTGTTGAGTCACGCGCCACTTCCACGGAGTTGCAATACATCTTAGCAACGTGGAATAGAACTCCTGATAGGAAAATGTTGAACCAGAAGGATATCCTACAATGTTTTAGATTTCTCTGCAAAAAAAAAATAAAAAAAAATACGTATTAAAGATAACTTGTTTTACAAACTTTACATTTTTATTTCTTTTCAATAAGAGGACGGCGAAAAATACTTAGCAAAAATGGATGACGACCTCCAAGGCAAGCATGGTGCAAAGGATGCCAGCTGTGAATTGTGAAGTATGATAATTATCAAATGCGTATCAATCTTGTTGCTCTTGTAATCATAACTAATCACAATGAAAGGAGTGAAAACAATCAGTCAATCAAAATATCAATTTAGACAAGCTTGTACACCTAAGTTTTTCATTTTCTTCACAATAATTCCACATTGTTTGAAGCTGAACCCCAAAACGAGCTTTTTCTCCTTATCCATTCAACAACAATTGGAAAGTAGTTTGCTTCGTTTCTTTGTTTCTTCATTTGATAAGCTCTTGCAAGGAAAAACAAGATAAGCATCGTGGATTGAATGAGGGTCAAGACAAGGAGAACAATTGCAATGGCAGAGTCCCACCCCAGCGGCTCCCATTTCATGTACCTCGTCACGTCCACAATATCCATTTTCCTTAATCCCGCCGACCTTCCTTTTTTGGTTAGAAAGTGGCGTCGGACGTGATCAGCGATACCTCCCTGGTAGAATAATGCAAGTGAGTGGATAACCTTCTTTGATAGGTACCGGTGGGTGCGAAGACCCAATCCAAAACCTGTTCCAAGGGCGGCTTTGAAATCTACTTGTTTGCACAAGTACGTGTCGTTAACTCTGAGAACTCTTGTTCCAATTTTGGCTGCCAACTCTTCCTGGAAATAGACAAAGACGCTGGCTTTGTTCTCAGCCAGGATTCGGATGGCCTTGTCCCATTCGTAGGTCCAGGGATCAACGAATTCATCGTAGAAGAATAAATCGGTGACGGAAAGGTTACCATAATGGGTAAGAAATGATTTTTTTACGAATTCCGGAACACGAGCAATGAACACGTCTTTAGCAAAGCCCATGAGGAGTTGGGTATTCCAAATGGAATACATCCAAACTCTATTTTTCATCTGAACTAGTTTCATCAAGTCGGGAAAGTCCGCGATGTGAATCGCTTCGGTTGTAAAGTGTGCTCCGTAGATTGCTGCAGGGCCAACTGAGATGATAAGATAGCAACAGATAAGCGCCCTGTGATGGGATGGACGCGTTAGTGAAATTCCAAGAATTGGCCAGAGGAGATCCAGTCCATATGACAAGTCCTTGTAAACAAAGCCAAATGCAATGACCATCCAAAGGAGAAGGAGCCATACGCGTGAATTGACCACAGTGAAGAATGTGAAGTCCACGTTGGACAGGTCTTCAAGTTTAAAACAGGAAATGACCTTTGGCTGAGCCACGACGTGAACTACATAGTGTCCACGAATACTAGCGATGAAGTTTGGAACGAAAAATTGTGTTGCTTCTTCAAAAATTTTGATTTGGAGGAACCAAGCGGAATAGGAGTAAAGTTGAAGGAAAGCGAGTGGGTCTGGGGCGAATGAGACGTTCAGTGCGGAGGAGAGGAGAGCCAAGTGGGCGATTTCTTGGGGAGACTGGCAATTTGTGGGCTTATCAAGCAAGTCAAGATCGGAATCCGGCTCTAGCAGGTTTTCACATCCGTAGTAAATTGGTACGAGGGTCAGTTGCGGAATCGAGCTGCGTCGTCCGTAGCCATTTCCGTTTAGTAATTTTGAAAAGGAAATAATGGAGGAAAGTGGGAGTTTGGAGGGAGAAGGGAGGACGTTGAGGTTGTCAAAATCTGGACAGAAATAGCAATGAACTCCAAGGTTGTCCCCGGAAAAGAAGATGAGATGGGCGTGGAAAGGTTTTCCAAAGGGCTCGAAAAGGTTATCACCGAGGAATTGAGAGATTAATGGGTCTGAATTTGAAACTTCGGGCACTCTGAGAAAGAACACGGCGCAGTCACTCGTTCCAAACCCGGAGTAGTGAATTGCTCTTGCGCTTTCTTCGAGGATGGAGGTGAACAGGAGAAAAATAATACAGGAATTAAGCGAGTGCTTCCTTGTGAATCGAAGATAACCTTCGGAGGGTGAGGTTATCGTAATTTCTGAGGTTTCAAAGAATGTGAATTGAGATGGGAGAGTTCCAATTACAAAATCTATTTTATCCCACGAATGCAAAGTAAAAGTGGCCGTTGGAAAGGTATTTAATTGAGGAAAATTAAACTCCGGGATAATATTTGAAGTAATGAAATTTAAAGAACAATCAGTAACTAATTCAAACGGTAAATTTGAACAGGAGGGCGAAATTAATAGGAAAAAGTACGAAAGGAATGTAAATTTTGTAGAAATCATTTTTACATGAAAATCTGTACATTGAACCTCTCGGGTTGTAAAAATACTAAAATTTAAAAAGCTCTGATGTGAGATAAATAGGTTCTTGATAGTATTACGAAATCAATTAGGTAATTGTTTATCATAACTTGGCATTTACAAGGGTACCATGAACTCTTGTTTTGCAATTTGGAGCAGTGCCATCCACCTAAGCTAATAAATAATTCTCGTAGGGCCGTTGTGTAATCAAGCTTTAAAATGATTAAGCTTTGTCCTAAAAACCGTCGAAAAGTTTCTATTTCCACCTCCTTTTTGAACGATCGATCAAGTTTGTTAAAAATAAAAGCTAATACTTCCGGTTTACTAAAAATTTAGGTATTTACTTGTTTATGAACTATTTTTATTAATTAATCATGTAAAAAGTTAACAATTAAGAAATATTTAAAACAGATAATTAATTAACTTTTTTACGCCTTCTTAAATTCTCTGGAATTATTGTTCTCATCACAATAAGTCAGAGGTTTGTCCAGTCCATCGGCAAACTCTTGAATTACACTCCAAGCGTATTCTGTAAAATCATAAATTAATTAATTAATCAATTAAGTATTAAATTAAACTAACAAACGTTAAAATAATTAATTAACTTACCAATTTGAGCTTCGGTTGCGTCCTCCCTGCAAACCACGAATCGAATCACAAACTTTCCTTTAAGATTTGCCGGAACCATGTGCAATTTCCCTGATTGATTAATCCTTTCTAAAAGCTTTTTGGTCAGATCATTTTCTTTAAATCGAAAGCAAACCAGTCCAAATTGAACTTTTCCAACGATTTCGAATCTTCTGTCGGATTTTACCATTTCTTCAAAGTATTTAGCCAATTTGTAGCTCCCTCGAATATAACTCTGCAGTCCTTCCACTCCGTAGCATCGGATAACCCACCAGAGCTTCAATGAACGAAACCTCCTACTGAGGGGAATCCCCCAATGTCTGTAGTCCAAACTGGGATCGTTTGAGGAGTGACTATTTTGCAAGTAAATTGGATGCACTGCGCCCATGGCTGAGGTTAATTTAAACCTGTCCTTGACCCAGTAACAGGAGCAGTCAAAGTTTGTTAAAAGACATTTATTCGCGCTTAGATTCAACGACATTGCGTGCTCCACTCCGGAAAAATGGGGTCTGAACTCGGGAAATTGGATGCACTGCGCCCATCGCAGAGGTTAATTTAAACCTGTCCTTTACCCAGTAACAGGAACAGTCAAAGTTTGTTAAAAGACATTTATTCGCGCTTAGATTCAACGACATTGCGTGATCCACTCCGTAAAAATGGGGTCTGAACTCGGGGCATATTTGGGATCCACCTCCGTACGCCGCGTCGACATGAAGCCACACTCCAAACTCGGAGCAAATCGGTCCAATTTCTTGCAAGTTATCTACAGAGCAACAGGAAGTGGTTCCGATGGTTGTGGAAACGAAGAAAGGGACAAGGCCTTTTTCCTTATCTTCCGCCATGGCCCTTTCAAGGGTCTCTCCTCTCAGGGAAAAGTCCTTATCAGTTGGAAGGATTCTGAGCTTTACAAAAGCGATCATTGCGCCTTTCTCCACACAGGAATGAGCTTCTTCAGAACAATACGCGACTAATTTTGTTAAAAGAACTGCGTCATCTTCGGATGGATTTTCTTTTTTAAGGGCTTGAATTGCTTGCGACCTTGCGGCCAAAATTGAGACGAGGACGCATTCTGAAGCTGAGGTTTGAATGCAGCCGCCGCCAATGCTGTTCTCCCCACAGGAAAGGAACCCGCTTGGGAGACCCATCATTTTCCCGAGCCAGTCAAGAACAATCCGCTCCAGTTCTGTGGCGGAGGGAGCGGAACCCCAGGAGAATCCTATGGAACCTATCGCGTCACTTACGATGTCTGCCAAAACGGATGGATAAGAAGCTCTGGAGGGGAAGTAAGCGTGGAAGTTTGGGTGTTGCCAGTGGGTCATCTAAATGTCAAAATAATCATTATTTAAATGAAAATCTAGTTAAATTTAGTTATTTTAAGTGTCTCACCCCAGAAAGTATTTTTGGTTCTAAATCATTCAAAACTTGTTCAAATGACTCGGGCTTTTCCGGAGGGTCTGAAGGAATCAAAGCTTTGAGATATCCTGGCTTCACGTTTGGAGTTACCGGGCGTTCCTGGATGGTGTCCAGGTATTCCACGATGAAATCTATCAACTCCTTTCCATTCCTTTGGAATTCTTCCGAATTCATTTTGATGTTTTTAAAAGTGTTTTAAATTAATTTTAGTAATTTGCTCAGTAGTTATCACTGGACAGTTAAAGTTGTGAATAAAAACGTGATCCTCCATCCCATTTTTATATATTTCAAACAAAGTTTGTTTTCTGATGCAATTTCTCCAAAAATGAAAATTTTGGTGAAAATGAATAAAATTATTTCATCAGAATTATTAAAACTATTTACTTTTTTGTAGTTTGGAGTAGCCGTGATTTATTTTTTGCTTACCAACATTGGTTATCGATTGATAAGCCAATTTTCTCTGGTTTTTGTCAGGTGGGAAATTGCTCACGTTCTTTTCTCCATGTGTGAATTTTAATCTACGTCATTCAGTTTTAAGTAGGCGGCATAGTAAAAAGAAAGCTGCTGTGATTGATTTTTTGTATTTTACCGACCATTAAATATTCTGTTAAAAACGATTGATTGATTAATATTGACCGAAGTTATTACTTTTGGAGTTTGATTTGCGTCTCATTATCCATCCCAGAGCTCATAAACGTGTAAAATGTATTTTTTTTATTGAAAACCTGAATTATTAATTTAACTTAAAAGTAGGTGTCTTCAGAATATAAAAATTGCGTGCCAAAACATGCAAACTACAGTGTTAAGTGAGTGATGACGTTTTCCCCAACTCGTGTCACCCAAATAGAAAAGAACGTGAATAATTTCACACCTGACAAGAGAAACCGTGAAAGAAAATCTTGTCAATCAATATTTTTGGCAAACACGTTTTAATTAAGTAAATAGGATACTCCGAATGATGAAATATTTTATTTAATTGCTATTCAGTTTAATTTTTAGTAAAAATTGCACACTAATACCTAAGCATTATTTATTTTTTAAGTTTTAGTCACGTTTTGGCAACAATCATGCAACATTAGTCAAACAAAATTCCATGAACATAATTTGGAGTAACGTGCGACCCGAATCATTAAAGTAGTTCAAAAATCAATTTTATTTCAATTAAAGAACTTTTTAGCTCTTAAAACACTTTTTTATCTTTTTCTCACTCAATTAAATAAACATATTTTTAAGCGTTTTCTTCCTCTGCTCTATTTTTTCGCGACGTCCGACCTGATTAATAAAACCTTATAACCTTTTTCTATCTTAATATTTCAAATAAAAACTGCATCAACAGAACATTTTTTGGAATTTTGCCAACTCGAAAATAGTTTCTCCACTCCAACATTGACACAATTCCCTTCATAAATTCTGTTTCATCTCAGTTCTTAATAAACAGAAAAAAAAGGGAAAACCCACGCAAATCCCATTCATAACCGTCAACCTTTTTTAACGGCAGCTTTGTTTTTACAAATGCATCTGCATCATTTGCTTACTCATCCTCCTCTTGACTTTGGAGGAAACTTTTATTTTTGCGTCAGTCTTAATTCCGCAGAGCTTCAGTTGAGACGAAGAGTTTAGATCCGTTTTTTCAGAAGAGCCTACTTTTCAGGTAAAAAATATTTAAAATTTTATTTTATTTACAAAGTTAAGCTAAAATAATTAAAATATTTTGTAAAACTGCAGTTTTTGTTAAATATTTAACTAATTTTTGATTAAATCAGATTTTCAAAATGGTTTACGAATCTTCAACTCGTCGGATTTACTCCACCAGGCCCGTAGTGTCCACCACAACCTATTCTTATTCGGTAAGGTTTTAAATATTTAAATTTAAATGACAATTAACTAATTAACTATTTTTTACAGGTTCCTTCAACTCGGACCTACAGCTACACAATCTCCGATCCAATTCCAACAACTACAACGAAAAAGGTTGAAAGCGTTACAAGAACTGTTCGCTCCTCCGGAGATAGTTACGGCCCTGGGGGTCGCAGCTACACTACTACAACAGAGTCCACCACCCGGGATGATGGCTACGGCCCTTCAACTTCTACCTATAGTATTGGACCTGGCGGCGCTTCTTATTTTTCAACGGCTTCTTATAAGTCTCCTTACATTGGAAACAGCTTCCGCCACATGTCCTACAGATAAGCGCGCAAAATTCAAGAAAAATGTTAAAGTCTTTAACTAACGAGCAACTAAAAAATACGCTTAAATATTAACAGAAATAGAATTTTCAACTTATTTTTCTTAAATGTAATAAAAAATCCTGTTACTAATAAAAAAAAGTTTACCTGACTGATTTTTTCTTTTATTTTAAATAAAAGCAAAAAACTTTTCTCAAAAATGAATATTTCATGACCTATTATATTTTTGCATCATTTTTTGCATCTTTTGCAACGTTTTATTGATACTTTGTACGAGCGTTGTTTAAATGATAAAATTAAGCCACATTTTTTATCGTATCAAGTCACGTTTAAAAATAGAATTTTGCGTAGGAGGATTGCTCACCAGATTTTTACGCGTTGTGTTCACATAAATAATTTTTCATGAAAGGAAAATACTAAACGGGAACTATCAAAAGATTTTTATCTGTATCTAATCCTAAAATTCTAGAAAGCCAGCCAAAACAACGTTTTGCTTATGAAATAGATGATGTATGAGTTCAAGGTTTCATCGGAATAGGTCAAGGCTTGGAATTGACCTAGCTAAATTGTATTGCAATGATGCTTGAATGACAAAGATTCGTATGAAATCCAGGTAAAGCATTGGCTTTCATTAATTGAAACGATCCAAATCAATCATCAACGGGATTTGGTAATTACTTGGTAAAAAATCCTTATCAAATCATCATTTCTTGTCTAAGGCTGATTCAACATTAGCTTTTGAGCTTTATTACGTAATCTCTCAGTTCTGGACACACTTTGATAAGATAAAACCCCGACGTTTCCATCAAACAAAGTGTTTTTAATAAAAATGATGAAACTTTTCCATGTTAATGAGCAATCGTGGGATTTATTTGAGTCACCTGAGGATTTGACCTTGATATTAATGAAAGTGACAAAGCTCAAGTTCAAAAAAGGAGAAATCAATCAAAAAAGTTTTTGGAGCGGTGTTAAATAAAAGTTTATTTCATGCGGTTAAAATTCTCCAACTTAAATTATAATTAAATTATGCAAGGGCTTTTACAACCATGTAAACAGCAGCAAATGCAGAAAGGGAGGCGGCAGCCATGGAGCTGGCTCCGTTGCAATCGTCTTTATCACAAGCGCAAACGGTAACCTTATTAGCCATGACCTCATTTCCGGATTTTCCTTTGCCCATTTCGAGTAAAGTCATGTTCCTCGGTGAAGTCAATGCCTGAGACGAGAAAAGATCTTGGGATGCACATTTATCTCCAATCCCGGCAAAAGCAGAAGAACAGCCACGAGCAGTTCCTTTAATGAGCTTGGTTCCGTCGGTTAAAATGTCACCGGTGATTTTAAAGCAAACGTCGTTGGAGCCTTTAGAAAGTTAATTAATTAGTAAATTACCAAAGTAATTAGCAGATAAACAGCTGTTCAGTTTTTAATTTACCGCTGCATTTTCCAGAAAGTTTTGAGCCTGGCTTCTTTCCATCTTTGCAGTTTTTATCGTGAGGGAGCTGTCCAGCTCCGAATGGCCTTCCGTCAAGGTTATCCGGTGCGTTGTCGGCATCCGCGTGGTAGCAAGTGTAGCAATCAAGGCCTGAAAAATTCGAAAATAATTTTAAAAATCTATTTAGAATTTAATTAACTTCTTTTTTCGTCTTACCATCAGCGTTCTCAACGCAAACAGCGGCAAAAGCCACGAGAGCAACGGCGACTGCGATAAAAGCCTTCATTTTGTAATGAGAATTTTTTTCAGAAATTGAATAATTGTCTTTGAAAGTGTCTTGAAACGACTGGAAACCTGTCTGGGGCTCTGGAACTCCTGGAGCCTGGCTTTTATTGTATTAAATGACGAAACTACGACGTTTTCTTATCTATTTTTTCCCCAATCTTTTACCAATCCATTCCATATGTTAGGATGAGACCTCCAGACGCAAATTGAATGATTATCATTGATCACGGGACAACCTTATCATGTCATTCTGGCTTATATTAACAAGCGCTTGCTCATTGTTAACGCAGATTACTCATCTTTTTTGCCCGGGTACAAAAAAATACGTACGCTTAAGGTACAGATATTGCGCAATCGCGTCAGTTCAGTACTTGGTTTGGTGTGTCATGCTAAATATGCACTATTTTCTTACGTAATTAAATTTAATTACGCAAGTAATTAACGCTATTCTTTAGTCATCGATTGATATTATTCGTCATTATTTCAAAGTTTCTTAGAAGCATTCATTCCGTAAAGGATTTTTTAAAAATCCGGACAAACCTTTAATTTAACCCTTTAAGGGCATTAATTAACAGTTTTTACAATGAATTGTTTAGTTTCAAGGCTGTTTCTTTGAAACAATTTAACAATTTGCAATAAAAAGTATCTTATCGTGGTTGTAATCAACTGTGAAACAATTCCTTTAAACGATTCCGCATTTCTCAAATTAATGACTCACGGTCATATGCCACGATAAGCTTATTAACTTTGAATAAATTTAGAATACATGACAGCTCATAAAACTTCCAAATTGTTGGAATCTCTCAACAGATTTGTTATTTTTCAGATAAAAATGATAAAAAATTGCGATGGGCATTTGTCAAAGGACAGGGTTTCGCCGAAGTTAAATATTTTGAGATAAGACAGGTTAATTATTGTTACTTGTGTGAAAAGGTAGTCATGAAATTCATGTGTTAGTCTGTCTGCCTATTTGTCCGTTCCCATGAAAGATAAAAAATGCCTCGATAGATTTTGAGAGATATGCACAATAACCTTTGTTATCCCTTTGGAGGGAACTGTGCAGTTTTCAGCAATTATGAATGACCTAAAGAGTTGAAAGTTTGCACGGTTGTAGAAGTATATAAATAAAATATATGCAAATATTTTTGCAACCGCTTTTGCAAAAACAATTTTTTGGATAATTTTGCCTTAATGACTTCTCTT
Organism: Lepidocyrtus fimetarius; assembly: GCA_036507315.1. NCBI lineage: Eukaryota > Metazoa > Arthropoda > Collembola > Entomobryomorpha > Entomobryidae > Lepidocyrtus > Lepidocyrtus fimetarius. Next base: position 9,658 of record JAANSO010002399.1, read on the forward strand.
ATACATGTAATCTTATATTTTTAAAACTATGAAAATGGCAGGGAAAGCACTTTTGCAAATTTTCATGCTAGTGTCCATGCAGGTTTGCTGCCTTTTATTCATAATAAATCCTTTTGAATCAGTATTCATATTTAAATAAATTAAATCATAATTTAGAAAATTCCTGAGAAATCCTTTCATGAAGTAATCAGGATTTAACTTCTGGAATGCATAATGCTTTGAATGATCGTTTTGAGCAATGAATTTATATGGAATTGATGTAATTTATTCTAAAAATAATTCTCTTTAATAATACAAAATAAACTTAATTACAATTAAATCTCATTAAGCAAATACTTTAACAACAAAGTAAACAACTGCAAAAGCCGTTAACGAAGCTCCTGCCATTGCACTAGCCCCGTTGCATTCTTTTTTATTGCAAGAGCAAAGTTTAACCTTATCCGCTAGCGTCTCCATGTCCCTCCCAACTCCTCCGTGAACATTTACAATGGAAGAGTTTCCAATTGTTGAGTCATCGGTGACAAGTCTGAAGAGATTGACTTGCGCCACTGAAGACTTTGGAATTTTGGTGGTGGTGCAGGTATTGTTACCAATAGAACTACCCAAAGTATTGGAGCAGCCGCGAAGGATCGCGTCGTAAGTTTTGTTTGTTTTGTTGTCCAGCATTTTCGTAACGAATTTATAGCAAACTGTGCTATTTCCGGTGCAAGTTTTTGAAAATTTCGACTTCGGCTTCTTTCCGTCTTTGCAGGAATCTTCGAAAGGTAAAGCCTCACCGTTTCCATATAAACTTGGGTACGTCTTTGGGGCATCTTTCATCTTTGAATGGTAACAGGTATAGCAATCCAGTCCTAGAATTTAGTTAATTTAACGTCAAATTAGATATTTAAAGGTAATCTAGTTTCAATTTTCTTTTAAACTAAATTACCTTCGGTAGCGTGAATAAAAACAACAGCCAAAGTGACTGCGATGAGAACGGCGGAAATTAAAAATCTCATTTTGTAAAAAGTTGCGAAAAGTTGCAAAAATGGAGAAATGTTGAGCTCTGTACAGCGAAGGCTTATCTGAAGAATATTCAACGCTTCACCTCGTTTTTATATTAGAAATCTACCGCTGGGGACGGAGTTGTTATCAAAAGAAAGGATTTTCCAGCATATTTGCTGTATAGTGTATAGGTATCTACTAATTTGGTGATTAATCTAGCTTATCAAACGCTGGTAACATACAAAGTATTCATTGATAATGAATTATTAGTCATTTCACAAGGTTTAAGTGGATTAAGGAAAGGTTTTATGATGGAATGAGTTGTTAAACACGGCTGGGGTAAATTGTGACGTTGATTGCAAATTCACAGTTCAAGTGCGTTTTATACGACTATGACGCAATTGTTAATTATGCAAATGCGTCATTAATTTGTAATGAAATTTTTCTGTGAGTCAGACAAGCTACTTATCAATTTTACTAATTGTAATTGAAATTTTGCAATTAAATATTTTACATAAGTTGTGGTAAATAATTTCCAAAATAAAAGCGGCAAGATTAACCCCGATGGCGGTTACCCAAAAAGACAACGAAAAGAACATCTTTGGAAATGAAAGCGAAACTTTCCTGGAGCAACTTCCATTTCTTTGTGGAACACCCTTCCAAACAATGCATTATTTTATTCTTCATTGCCCTTTTCATTTTTGAACGGTAAACTCTCAGAAAGAACCTAGCCTTCCACTGTCATTAAATTTTAGTGAGCTCTTGTACCATTTTAATAAAAAATACATAAATTGCCATAATACCACTTCATACAATGGAAAGTGCGAAAGGTCTTAAGCTTACCTTACCTTAAAGGTCAAATAATTTATCAAGGTTTTCGACAGAAGGATACGTTGAAAATCAAAATGTGTGACTGTGTATCGAACAAAAAAATGCAAAGAAAAATTAGCCACCGCCAGAAATCAAGTTTTGAGCAATTATTCACCTGTTTTAGAATCAGAAACTGAATTATTGTATCTTTTGTACGCTTTTTTGTACGTACGTATTTATCTACATGCGCTTTTATCCAACGCACGCTTTTAGCCGGAACCCGTTAAAAACTACGAAAATGGGAGAAAAGGCACTTACTATTAGCAATTTCTAGTGTCCATGCAAGCTTGCTGTTTTTTATTCATAATGAATAAGTTTGAAAAATTAAAGTAATTGATTCCTTTTGAGTTATTAAATACCTGGTTAAATCCTTAATCCTAAATGCTTTGAATGGTCGTTTTGAGCAATGAATGGGTATGGACTTAATATAATTTATTCTCAAATTAAATCTTTCTTTGCTATACAAAACAATTAAACTTAATTACAGTTGGCTGTGCCAGTTATATCTATAAAGATACTTTTATAAATATTATATAAAACATGGAATTATATGTAATCAGCAGTTTATTATGAGAATGTAATGCAAGATTGGATTGATGTACGACATTCGCAGATTGGCTAGCGTTGAGAATAAAGCTATTGGCAAACCTGTGTCTCCAGCAAACGCATAGAATCATATTAACTTATTTAGCATTAATATCATTATTTAACTGGTGGAGGCGCCCTTACGATCGTTAACCGGTGACCTCTCAACTAAATTTTCATAAAATTAAAAATTACGCCACCCAGTTTTTCAAAAATTAAAATGGAAGAGAACAGTATTCCATATATCACGCTTAACTTTGCGGGGCAAGACAGAAAAGCTTATCTTGTCCTGACTAGTGCCGTGAGTTTTATTGATAGAAGTATCACCGCACCGCTGGTAAATTCAGAAAAAGTTACAACTCTGTTTTTGGGTGCTAAATTAACTTTTATAGTCGTAGAAAATAGTTCATTCGAAATTATTTTGGGATGGGATTTCTTTGAAAAAACTCGTGCAGTAATTGACATTGAAAGAAAGACAGTTCTTGTGAAAAATTAAAAAAATGAAATTAGTGGAGGATATCCAATCAAAACAGTGCAAGTAAATCAAACCCTGCTTAATTGTGGCCTGCAAACCCTTTATTTTAGTAAAGGAACAAATTGTGCAGAAACTCAAACTGAATTTGTGTCCCACCCACAAGTGAGTGCAGAAGAAGCTGATACTGATATCCAAATTAATTGTGATTCTGATGGCTCGTCGACCGAAACGCGAGCAAGTAAAAGTGAAGAAATAAAAGAGACAGATAATATTGACAATTCTAATAGTTCAGAGAGTGCAACAAAATCTTCAAGCCGGAAACGAAAGCGAAAGCGCCGCCATAGAACCCGAAGACGTAATAAGAGAGATGATTTAAGAGAATATAATGAACATAATATGTATAAGCAGTGGCCAGCAGAGCCTATTTACCCTACCCCAAACCGCGTCGTCAAGCCCAGTTCCGGTTTCATAGCAATAATCAAACAGAAAATGCATGGGGCAACATGCATCAGCCGTATCAACAGCAATATTATCCGCAGAGAAAAGTGAATTTTGAGAAGCAAAGCAGTTTCATTCCTAACGGTCATCGTTGGAGCCACCAACAGTTCCAGAATGGGTATCCAGGGCGTCCGCCTTCACCGCCTCACCCACCTCCTGTTAATCCCTATTTACTGCATCAGTTCAGTGCACTCCTAAATTGGTTCTTTAATTTAAACCCGATCAGACCAGTATATTAGGATCATGCGAATCATTATTAATCTAAAAAAGAAAAAATCCACACAGCCTACGTGAGAAAATATTCATCTTTGCCCAGCAGTGCCGAATCAGCAAATTCCAGTAGCAGTCTACTCCACTCATTTAGGAGGAAGGAGAGGGCCACAGCAGCAAAGCAACTGTGTCATTATATATCTAAAGCTTTTAAATTTCATTGTATTCAAAACTCTAATAAAAATAATATACTATTTAGTTACTTATATTCATGAGGACATGAATCTTTCGGCAATAGGGCAGTTGGCTGTGCCAG
>JAANSO010002400.1:0-13594 GCA_036507315.1 Lepidocyrtus fimetarius
CTCCAATCACCCTCCAATCACCCTCCAATGACTCTCCAATTACCCTCCAATGACCCTTTAATCACCCCTCCAATTACCCTCCAATTACCCTCCAATGACCCTCCAATCACCCCTCCAATTACCCCCTAATCCCTATTTAATCAATTTTAGTTCAGCTTTAGCCCGCAGTGGCGCTAGTAGTTTTTCGGGACTTCATACAGACAGACAGACAGACAGACAGACTTGAATAGACAATTATATAAGAGATGGGAACTAAAGTAGGTTTAGATTTTGACTGTAAACTTTAAAGTTGTTCCACTTAAAAAGGTATACGAAATAATAGAATGAAATAATTTTTGTTGAAAAGCACACATCCGTTAAATACAGTTTTGAAATAAGATTTCGTTAACAGTAACGGTAATAAGGACAAACATCGAAAATTAAACAATCTTTAAAAAATAATCAAATTCGAATTTAGTATTTAAGCGAAAAAACGTCGTTTTGATTAACGAGAGTCAAAACATAGTGCCATACTAACACTATGGTCCGATTTAAATATGTAGAGGGACCAAAATCGTTGCATTTATTTTGGCATTTTTAGTTAAGTTATTACAACTAATAAATAGCTGAAAGTGGTGTCGGTTTTCATCACATAGTAAAATACGAATGAAGTATTCGTAGGAAGGATGGGGATCACATTTATTTAATATTTCGTACGGGTCTCCAAGTAAATATTTATTTTAAAATGGAAATTGTTAAACTTGTTATAAATCTAACTAGACAAAAAAGAAAAAAAATATTAAGAGAAAATGGACAGTTTAATAATAAAGCCAGTCAACTTATTTAATTGTTTTCTTGTTATACATTTATTGCATAAACATAATATTTGAATGGGAACCTGCAGGTTTGCCCCAATTACATCTAGCTCAAAGTTATTTCTGAAACCTTCTCATTAGTTCAAGCAAATATGTGTGGGCATCTTGATATGGAAGAAAATAAAGGATGCAAAAATGAAAGTTTGGTATATAAAATGTTACATGATCATGCGTATCAGAATTCCCACATACTTTGAGGAACCGTGACGATACAATGACTGTTTCATGAATTGCATACTACTGCACTGCACTCCAACAGGAGGATCTAATTCCTAATATGATGGATGAGGGTAAAATGAAACATGCGAAACTGTAACTGAAAAGGCATATATTTAGTGTTTGGACGGTTTCCACATCACTTTATTTTTAAGCTTCAAGGATTACCACAATAATATATTAACAATGTGGAAAGTTTATTACTAACCTAACAACAAAATGCTTATATTTGTAATTATATAAAATGATTAACGGGTACATAGAATACAGTAGAAAAGTGACAAATGCAATTTTTTAACTTTAGCAATTAAGTTTTAATTACATAAAAAGATTTGTATAAATAGTCATGCTAATAATAATAAACGTCGATATAAAAAAACAAAAAAATTACTATGTGAAAAATACGGGTACAAAAGACAAATTTTGATTCTTGAAAAAAATGCAAAATGCAAACTCAAGAAGTAAATTTCGGTGGTGGTGTCACTGAAAGATTTGTTAAAACACAGTCACGAATGACATATTTGCAAGGTCAAATAAAAAGAATAATAGTTGAATTCAGTTGAACCAAGACACCATTAATAAAAACATGATAAAATCACAAATAAAATCACTAAAAAACATAAAACAGCCTCTAAAACTACGAGTAAAAGTCAAAGTGGTGGAAAACGGTAGTGCAAATAGTTCAATGGCAGTTGTTAAGTTTCCTCTGATATTGGTCAACGTCACTTGCATCCAGAGTTACGAAAGCTTGCCGCTGTCCGACATCCAATTTCTATTTAACCAATAAAATATGAATTTAGGACTCACAGGTTGCTGAATTATTCAAAAAAGGTTACAAAATACTTTAGAGTTAACTTACAGGCTTCTTTTGCAGTGGCGATAGCGATTCGCACTGCTGATGCTTTTCGTCAGTTGCTACAGAGTCGTTAAAGCCATCTGAAGTTTCATGCTTGATATCAACAGTTAGATCTCCTATAGGTTGTTCATTATGTATTACGTTGGTAGTAGAAGACCTTCGTGAGTTCGAATTCTAGTTTTCATTGGTCAAGAAAACAAAATATTGGTTAACTAGTTGAATATAGTTGAATAAGTATTAAAAATTGGCATTAGTAAAGTAAACTTTTGAATACCTCTCCATTCAATAGAGATTCTGTAAATGGACCGCTCGAACTGCTCCTAGTTGCCATGCGATTTTTGTTTCTAGAGACAAGTGGATCTCTTTGCTCACTCTAAAAATAAGAATACATCAATTAATGATGGTTATCGAAGAACAAGAAAGCTGAGCTTTTTTTTTAAATTATAGCAAAGAGAAGTTGACCTTACAGCAGTTCTTGTGCGAATGATTAAGTTCGAGTTGAGTGCTAGGGGTGAAAATGGTTCACTTGGCTTGCTCATCCTCCTTCTTGGCGTTCTGTTGCCGTTTCTGCGATTAGCCACTGGTGAAGTTATTACCAGAGTAAGTGAGTCTTGTGTAGCTTCTAAATCAAGGTCCATTATTTCCTCACAATCAATTTTCTGGGTTTCTGCCTCAGTATCAGCTTCACTTTCTTCAAGTGCTGATAACGTAGCATCAGAGGAAGAGTAGTCTGAAGTCCGTTTTCGTTTATTTGAAGATCGAGTAGTAGGTGAGCTGATTTGATCAAACAGGATATCATCTAAATCATCAATTTTTTGAGTCTCTGCCTCATCTGAAGAACTGTACTCAAGTGTTGACACTCCGCCATCAGTGGAAGAATTATTCGAAGTTAGTTTTCTTAAGGATGATCGAGTAGTAGGCGAACTGGATCCATTTGAAGATGATGCTGATGCTGATGTTATCTGAACGATTTTCTTGTTGGGTATTACTGATTGAATTGAATTTTCAGTCAATTTTTCATCCTCCTCTTCAGCCTATTCAATTTAAAGCATTTAATTTTACATGTACAAATAATAGTTTAAAGTAACTACAAGCAGGATGCTCAGCTTACGGTTAGAGAGATAGAGCATAGCTTAAAGTTAAAAAAAATATTGGGCTTTCCAGCTTACCGGTATTAAGAACTCATCCGCACTAGCTGTACTTGATGTAGCAGTGGAACTGGGATCAGGTGAAGCAGTTGTATCTGTATCGCTTTCAGACACTTTCGTGCTGTCTGTAGAATCCGAAAGTCTGGATGATCGTAGATGACGACCAGGAGACGACGTGGCTGTGGTTGTAGCCGTATCTCTCTCTGGAGGCGTCGGGGTCACAAGAGACTTTCTTTTTCTGGATCGAGCCTTTACTTTTACTTCTTCTGACTCATCAGAACCAATGACATCGTTGGTGATGGTATCATTTTCTATCAGAGTGGAAGATTCCGAAGCAGCTGACAGAATTACATCTTTAATTTCTTCTGGTTTTGTTTCACTGGTCAAGAGTTTGGCGTCATCCATTGTCATTAGTTTTTCCGATGAGGATTTATTTGAACGTTTTTTCTTTGGTACGCTACTTTCACTGGATGCCACAGGAGAGTCAGTCTTCTTTGATGATTTTGATGTTCTATTCTTGGACGTATTCTTTGTTTTTAATTTATTTGAGCTTTGTATAGACTTTCGTTTGTTCTTGGGAAGAGGTGGATGACCAGAACAATACCAGGTTTTCTCTCCTGGTGGACGAGACAAACCAATACACTGATAATGCCAAACCTTTCCACATCCGGGGTAGTCACAACATATAACCCTTCCTCCAAATCCACATTTGGAGCAAACATCATCCCACTTATCGATATCCACATAACAGTCCTCTTCCTTATACCCTGCTGGTACTTCCTTTCCAATAAATGTGGAGCATCGCTTAGCTCCACAGCGACATCGAAATGGGGCCGTACTTTGACTGCTGCAACCGTACTTGAATGTTATTTCCTCCCCAACAGCTATACGCCTCCTGGCAAATATGCCACCAACGTGTCTACCTTGTGATAAGTACTTCCGAACTTCACTATTAGGGTCGCAAGAATGATTAATTAGTCTGGAGATGTTTCCGACGTACTCCGCATCGATAAAGAGATCCTTTGATATCTCAAGGATATACATGGGATCCTCTTCTTCCTTTTTACTTAGTCGCCAAATCATTTCCTGACCATCGATAACTTCACCTCTATACTCGGAGACGAAGTCATCCTCATTAAATTCCTTCTTGGCAACGACACCCCACCCTTTGCCAGGAATTAGAGTTTGCTGAAGATATTCTTCTTGATTCTTGCCTACTGTTGCTGTGAACATTCTGTTGGTGCATCGACTCCCACCGTTGCAGATTTTATCGTTACACTCCAGAGCCATATCCCTACAGCACATTACAGATACACAGTTATGATTGAACTATAAATTAGTGCGAGCACAAATAAATTATGAAGATTAAAATACCTGTTAGCACAGCCATTGTCAACGAGGCAAATAGATTCAGCCTTTTCGTCATCTGCGCAAGAGCAAACATCAGTAACTTGCTTAACTTTTGGAGCTCTAATGCTACGGTATACGTTTCTGTCTATTTCCTTGTATACTGGTCTTGGCTAAAAGGGCAATCAATTTAGATTATTTTATAAGCAAAATAAGACTGAAAAAGGCAATACTTTGAGAGTTTCAGATTGATTTTAATGCTTGCATTTGTATTAAACTTCTTACCTTTGCTAAAACGGTGTCTCGTAGCTGGTCAGCAAAATGTAAGAAGAAATTAGCTTCCTCGTGAGCTCTCAAGATTTTAGGGGTGTCTTGATAAACCTTCATAGACTGTATAAATTAAAACAGAACATAAATTAAAAACTAAGTTAAAAATCCAAATAGTGCGCTGAATTTGCAGGATAGAGAGGAAGTCAAAATGGTGATAACTGGTGCATACCTTGAACACTTCCAATGTGGTTAAATGAAGCGGCGTACACCTCACTGCATTATCATACATCATTGTCGTATTTCCACCAAAGTATTCGACGGAATATTGACCGGGTAAGCGTTTTGCAAAATTTGATCTGCGTCTTGCCTCAAGTGGATAAAGGATTCTAGCTGGCCAGAACCTATCAAAATTTTTGCAAATAGGTATTTAATAAAAATATACATAAAAATAAAATAAATCATACAACATTTCAAAACAAATAAGAATGATAATAAACAGTAAGAAACTTACTGAGATTGGGGCTGTTGATACCAAATTACTTGACCATATATAGGATACAGACCCCACCGGCAGGTATAGCATTTATAATTTTTGCTGAAGACTTCTAAACTGATCTTATCGCAGATTTCTCCAGTGTACCCTAAGCATTCTGGATGAAAAACTTGGATACAATACTGACATTCAACCCTTGGGTCATCTTTCGACTTTATTGCTGAAATCGTATAAAATCAAGTTAGAAACACAAAACCATACACTTGTAGCATCTGTTTTAGATATAAGAGTAAATTACGTTTGCAACAAGATAAGCAGCCGATTCTTCGTTGACGAACTTTAAGTTCTTGTAATTTATGCTTAGGGCAAATGATGTATTCCTTTCCTTTAATATCTTCGCCGCATCCAGCCGGTAGGCATGCTACAATTAATAAAAGTATTTATTAAATTTACAGCCATGAATTGTGATTCTGAAATTATCATTTCAAATCAATAAATAAATATGAATGCTTACTCTTGTGATATGTAGACAAGCACAGCAGGCACTTGTAAGCTCGAGAAGGGATGGTGGTGTAGTCTCTATATTTTTGAAATATTTTTTGTTCTCCTAAGCAAGTATGACAGAAGTGGACAGGGCATGTTACTGGTCCAGCGGAGCCTTGAACTTCGGCATGAGGCCATTCATTCACTAAGCAATCGATGTGATATCTCAAATCACATCTGGTACATTTGTAAGTCGGTTTTTCCTTGCCTTGACCCGGTTCTCTGCAGAGCACGCACTGCTGGTCAATACACATCGAACACTTCAAGGTAGCTGGATCTGTTCAAAATTAAATTGATTATTACACTACTGATCTTTAGATTTTAGATAATAATGTTATAAGCACCATATAATATCAGCTTATTTAAATGATATACCTCCAACTAAAGTTAGGCACTTCAAATGATGAGGCATTCCGTGACATATCTTTATTTCTTCCGTTTCAGTAAATTGTGCATAGCATTTGACGCAATTCGGCTTTTCGGTGGATTCGAACTGATATTGCTTGGAGATAGCATCAAAGCGATCTTTAGTCCAAAGTTTTAACATTTCTCCACCTACATCAGGTCTACTACCTGGTCTACTATTCTTTTTTACTTTTGGATTCTCCTCAGCCTTTTTCTTCTCTTCAGCAGCAGCTGCAGCCGCCTTTTCCTCGTCAGTCTTTTTCTTGGCAGTAGTTTTTGACTCAGTTTTAATTTTGAGGATTTGCTTGTCAACAATTCGGTCCGAAACTCGTAGTCCTGACTTTCGTTTACTCTTGGTTTGAGATATCTGTAAACAACAGTAGTCAAAAACTCCTGACTTGTTCTTTATTATTTGAATTTGCTTATATTTGGCGGTATACTACTTCTTTTAAACATACTCACCACTTTGTTAATTTCTACTTTAGCTGGAGGCTTCTCAGAGGGAACTTGTGCTTCTTCCTTCGGGTCCGGTTTTGGTGTAATGGATCCCCTTTTCTTCGCCAGACCTTCTTGCTTCTTTTTAAATCTGTTTTCAGCCGCATGTTGACGCTTACCAAGTGGAATTGATATAAATTCATCAATTAGGTTATAAGCCCTACTATACATGGAGGAACCGCTGTACTTTGGAAAACACATTCTGTTGAACTTCCGCATTAAAAACTTTTGCATTTCAAGGTCTTTCTCTGCAACTCGGATTACACTTTTCCATGGAATTGGAGCATATCGAAATGTATTTTCCAAGAACACGACGAAAGTATAAGCCCCATCGTCGATGTCTTCGTCGTCGTCTTCTAGAATATAGAAATAAAAAATTGTATTATAACGTTACTTAACCTTTTCCTCGCTGAACTTTTACTACAAAATAATTGAATTCTCATACCGACATTCTCCAAGTCTTGCACTTTTGCTACAAATCCGGGCCAGTAAACTGATCCAAAATTACGAGCCCATACAAGTTCACCTGGTTTAGGTAAATGCTCAGGTTTCTCGTTGGAGCAGTTTTTCAGGAGATGGTGACCAAATAGCTTAAAATTGTTCAAAAGTAGTCAAAACAGTTACATTCAGTCCTAACCTAATTGCATTATATGTAGACTTCTAATATATCAAATACTTACAAAGGCCCTCAAATCTTTTTGATTCATAGGTTTGAGATAAGCTTCTAATTCATCTAGTGCCATTGGGCGACCTTTCGGCTTTGTAGCCAATTTGGAAGGGCTAATAGTTCCTTCAACGGTTGCTCGGCGAGGCCGAGCTACCTCTCCAACTGGTTTAGTTGGGCTTAGTGACGAACGCCTTTCCATTGAATTGCTTCCCATTTTTGAGTAAACTGTGTAGTGAATTAATATAATTGTAAATTTAGAGATCTCCTGATTTAAGCAAAATACAAGAGTAATCTTGGTAATATTTAAATAAACACACGGTTAATTGATTGTGGTACAAATTCCATTGCTTACCTGATTACTTGCTCAATTTTTGTTCAGTCTTTAGACCTACAATGATATTTAAAGTGCAACACTTTCTTAACTGCAGTCTTTTGAACACTTTCTTTAGTTTTAATTATACATTAGTAGAACACATTGACATTTGCAATTATTTCGAACTCGGAACCATACACACTCGTCACCTTTGGGTTTCAAGTAGACCAACTTGAATCCCCAATATACGTTTCCATTGGCAGTGGAACATTATTACTTTCTAAAGAGTATTAAATATACAGTTAAAATATATTCCTTCAACTACAATTGATTTCAGTCGAGGTTTTGATAGAGATAAAAAGTCCACTTAAAACGATTTCTTAAAAATTGTAAATAATTTAGTGTCAGACTTTTAAAAGCAGAACTACATAAGTCGGATTTGACTTATTTGAACTAAAATTCTAATGAACAACTTCCAACTATTAAATCCCAGTTATAACTTTGGGATTCAAAGTGAAACCTTCCATGTCTGATAGTCTGCTTCAAGTACTGAATAACTTTGATCTTGACGACCTATTAAGCTAAACTACCCAACCGGTAATTCATTACTTCACAATAGACGGTTTTGAACACAAAAACGGGAAGTTGGTAACATTTTTTTTAAAATCGCAGTCAATCCATTTTTATAGCTCTCCTCATCCTGTTGACTCTCTAATGTCCATCGTCACTTCCAATAAGTTAAAAAATCACGATAAACTAGTAAAACTATTTAAAAATAATTCCAGCAAAATTGTAAATTAAAATACAGCCCCTGTCTCATCATTCCTGGCAGCATCACTTCATTTGAAGTTGGACGAAAAGAAGGATTCCCTGTCTGTTGTTTTTGCGGGATGTTTTCTATAAAAGAACAGAGAACTTTAGAGCCGCTTATAAAATTTTACAGAAAATGTCTACAAGAAAGGACCTTTTTTATTTAATCAAAGAGAAAGGGGGCCCTATCTTGTCAATCCTAGAAAACCTAGTTTTGTTAACCCTCGCAATCCCCAATTCTCCTTGTTCACTCAAATGCAATACTAAAATTACATAATATTAGAGAATGTCTCTACACCTCATGTTCTTCTTAAAGGGAAGAAGATTGAAGAGAAGAGGGGGAGATTCTACTTTGTTTGCTGCTGGCTGCCTTTACAATATTGTGATTGGGATGATGGAAGGGATGCTCTATTCCCCTCAATACCTGTATACAGACATGGGGAATGGCAAGTCAGATAAGTGGGATAGTGAAGCTTGTGCGCCCCCCAGCGTAAGTGATTTTGGCGGTAGGAAGAGAGATGCTGAAGAACAAAACCAAGCAAGGTTTTCAATACTATCCCTCGATATAAAGAACTTCTTGTCCCACTTTATTACCTGCTTCATTATGCAATCATGAGAGAACAAGAAAGGGTTTCTTCTCTTCTCACTATATCTCTTTTATTCAGCAACTCTCACCGGTGTGATGCTTCTTTTCTCTAAGCCCTCTCTAACCTCCTTCCTGTCTTCAAATCACAATTCCAAAAATGTAAAGAGATTCGGAAGTTGTAGATATAAGAAAAATGCAACTGGTTGGTTAGGTTGAGATGAGGTTTCTAAATCTTATGTAATTCTATGAGGACATAAAGAGATAATGGGATTCATAAGCAGCTGCAGCAGACATAGACAGACATAATATTCCGTGAAGAAAGGAAAAGTTGTGTACTAAACAGGAACAAACATTGCTAATCCACTTCCCGCTCAATTCTTGCCTCCTCTTCATATGCTCGTTTTTAATAGTAATTACACAAGTTATTTACAAAGCCACATGCCCAGTGCAATAACACTTTATAAAAGCCTAGCCGTGCCTCAAAATTGTCTAACCCGAAGGTTTATTAGCAATAAAAGATGTTAAATGTCATAAACCAGCAATAAAAACCCTAATCCTTTTTTAATCCTCAAAAGCTTGAGGATTCATCAGCTGACCATAATGATTTGTTTTTATGACTACTCACTACCAATTATAATGTACGAGACTATAAAAATGTCAATTTAAACTTCCGTCTTAACTATGAATAACTGACCTGCCTGAAGTGGAGACGATGTCCTGAGAGATTAGTAACGTCCAGCTATCCAACAGCAACAAAACAATTCACTACTCTGGGCACTGATTAATTTACAAAATTGCATAACAATTTTCAAATTAATGAATTGCCAATTAATAACCCCCACCCTGAATTGAAAACTTCTTTGGCTTTTGAAGTAACAAAACAGGTGCAATCTCTGCAACATGTTTGTACTTGTACCTCTCAAGAGGAGAGCTGTCATCATGCAGACCGGAGACGGCTATCTCAAAGTACGCACACTTAAGAAGCACATAACCCCATTTTTTGAATTTCTTTCGCGGCAATAATTCTTCTTTCTTATATAAACAAACACAAAAGGATCAGTCAATCGCCCTCTTTCAACTTTGTAGTGCTGAAATAATGCCATTGCTTTATCAATGGTTGATAAGTTGAGTACGCAATACTCTCAGAATTTATGCCAGTTAATTTAATTAATAATTAATTTTAAAATTTTGTTTTATCATTGTCAGTTAGTGATAAACAATTGGAAGTGAGCAACCGAGTCAGGTGAGTAAATTAAATTAATAATTAATTGATTATTATAATAATATTTATTTGATTGATCGTAGTAGTTCAAAATGAGTGAAGACAAGCCAACAACTTCTTCCAAACTTAAGGGCACTGTGGGGAAAGGATTGGGTTTGAAAAGTGGGAAATTAAAACCCGGCTCAAAGAATTTATTACCTTCCAAGGTCAATGTGGGACCGTTAGGGGGCAAAGGGACTGCGATTCCTGCGTCTTCAGTGGCTGGTAAGGGAGAAGGTTATATTAAATATTATCTTGATAATTTTTACTATTACGTGCGATTTATTCAGATAAAAATAAGCGTTTTTAGTGTAAATGGTCGAAGCGAATGTCGGTTTAATGTTTTACTGGACATATTTACTTAAATATGTATTTAAATATTTAATTTCTGTGTAAATTTTAAAGGGACATCAAGGAAGAATACAGCAGTATCAACATACGCGCAAAGGCAGCCGGCCCAAAAAGAAGAGCAAGTAAATACTATGTTACACTATGATAAGTATTTACAATCAGTATGTCAAGCCATATTAGTAAAGGAATATGAGCAACTGATGTCACTAGTAAGTGTAATTTTTTTAAAAATTAATTAAGATGGGATGGGCTAGTTGAACTTCATTCTAAAATAGACAATGTTGTTCATTTGGTAAATACTTTTTATAATTTTAATGAATTGACATTTTGGTTTATTTTAACAGGCCGGCTCGGACACGTTGGGAAGAAGCTGTGCTACAGTAGCTGAAATAGGTAGAGACGCAAATCGGGTGAACACTGATTCTAAAATAATCAAATTGGATGCGTATTTAAGCATTTTGGAAAAGATCAAAAGCTCTTTTAGTAATTTGGTTGATTTCGCTGGGGAAGAAGCCTTAATGGAGATTCAAAGTGTGCTTGTGAACAAGTTCGACAAACTCCAGGTGAAGGGAGCTTTTGCTAACTCTCCATTGTTTGAAGAAAATGAGCTGGAACAGATGCTTAGCCTTCTTCACACTGGTTTATATAAAGGAGAAACTGCTGCATGGTGTTCTGAATTTGTTAAAAAGATGAAGAATATTCACTTCAGCGCAGAACAAGCTGAAAGGTAAACATTCTTATTCATTATAGTGCATGATATTAGTTGATACTAAAGCATTGTCAAATTTTGCCAATGGTAATTTATTAAAAAAGCTATATTTTTTAATTCTCATTTTCTAGAAATATAGCACAACTTGAGGAAGCCAACAAGATAATTTTGGAAACATGTTCCTTATTAGCTTGCAGTGCTGCCAAAACGGCTTTGGAGGAACCAGAAGAACAAGAAAAAAGCAACGCCGAAATAATGAGTGACGTACTCCGTGCGAAACAATCGGACTTGACTGAGCCGGGAATTGGCGAAGTTACACAAATGGCACAAGGCCACGGAAGAAACGAGCCCTCAATGATTCTGGCAAAAGGTCCAGAAATTCCTTAATCAATGTTGTCTCAGTCTGCGCTCAAATATACAATAATACCAATTACGCTTAACCATTTGTCCTTTATTTAATCAATTAGTTATTAATGTTAATGTCCCACAGTTGCCTTATATTGAAATACCCGTCACATACAACGCATGTATTATATTTAAAATAGTATTTAGCTAATGAGAGTTCGCTGTTGCATTATTTTCGTATTGTATTGTTATTTAAATGAAAAAGTCTATAGCATGGTCCACCATAAGTCAAGTTATGCACATTACGAAACATTAAGGGTGCGGAGGGTGCAAAACTATATAGAAAAATTAATGGAAAACAAATATATGGAAAAACTTAATAAACTTAATTATTGGAAAATAAATAATTAACCTTATTGTATTTATTGAAATTAACTATTTAATCTACGTGAATTGACTGCCACAATTACTATTCCTGTGTGGACTACTCATGCAAAGAATATTATGAATGTCCGGAAGAAGATGGGCTCGCATTTAATCCAAGAGATTGGCACTTGTGACGAGTTAGAAAGCGTGAAGGGATGCGCTCCTGAGAAGAAATGTGTAGCTGAATACAGATCTGATCCAGAAAACTGCAAAAATTACTTCTTTTGTACTGATTTATGTGATGACGAGACATGCCAAACGAAAACTTGTCCTGGGAGTTTCAAATGGTCAGTGGATTTTAAAAGGGATGGCAGTGGAGTGGAGTACAGCAATGTGCATTGGCAAGCAAAGTTGTTTGTGGTGGGGCAGATTAAGACTAAATCAGGTTAATAAATTGACAAATGACTAATAAACAAAATCAACAATCATAATTCATTTCACAGTTCTTGTCAACTTTATTTACAATCTTGTTGCAATGCAAGGCTAAAATTTAAAGATTTAAACGGACAAGTTTCATTAACAGTATTATTATGCGATTCTTCTTAAAGCTATTTCAACATCAACGGATTCACAATCTGAGTCTTATTTCCGTTGTTGAAGTCATATGGTCCAGAGATATAGCCATGAAGTTTACAGAAATCTGTTATCCAATCATGGATATACATAAAAATAAAAAAGTTTAAAATCAAGAGCAAATACAATTAAAATTAATAACCAGTGGTAAAACAAATGATTAAATAGGAAACCTTTCAAAGTTGCATAATGATTCCATCGTTCACTTCGTTTTGTTTCGATCACTTTAAAAATGCTAATCTTTTAAATTAAGCTGTTTAAATAAGTCATTATCATATCGTAATTGTTATTCTCACTTTATCACGGCTCATTTCCCGGATAATTGTGCGCTTGCACATAATGAACTTGCAACCATTCACTTGTTCTGAAACATTTAGAGCAAATATGACATCTGAATAATTCCTCCCAGGCATAGTTAAGCATTGCATGGAAAAGAACTCGATTTATTTCTTGGAAATATTTCTATTTAAAATTTGTGGCAAGATTTTTATCAATTTCTTAATTTTCACTTTTTCCACTTAAAAAAAACTTTTAAAATGAATTTTGGTTTTTGTGAACAAAATACATTAACAGATTAATCTTTAGCATTTACTGAGGACAGAAATCCACCACAGTCCTTGAGGATTGTTAGCATCCAACTGAAACGAAATGGGAATTAATATGAAAGGGTCTATAATTAGAAAGGAAAGGGTTGAAGGGTCCCCAGTGAGATTAGCTTTTATAGCAAGAGAGCGGAGTTTTGCAGTCCATATCTGACCTGGCTGTGTATATTTAAAACTCAATTGTTTAACACTTTAACTATACCCTTTTACTCATTTTCTAGTTGGCCGTTAATGATTTTTTTAAATACAGTCGAAACTCGATACAGCGTACCTAGATATAACGATCGCTGCGGTATAACGATCCCTACCTATGTCGCCCGAATC
>JAANSO010002401.1:0-13592 GCA_036507315.1 Lepidocyrtus fimetarius
CTTTTGCTCAAATAATATGTTATTTTTCCATGTCCATTTTTACCATTCTATTATTCTCTTCCCACTTTTTTGAGATGACAATGCACAAGGAGAAAAAATGCTTTCTCTTCTCCCTATTCATTTATTAGAATTATGTATATAGTAAAAGAGGTGATGAGGTTGATGATTATTATGGTTCAAGTGCACAAAAGAGTACAAACTTTCACCTCAACCTCGACAAAATAGTCGAGAATAAAGGTATAGGAATAATGTCCATTCATTCCTTTACATATTGCATTAGTTTTTTCACAATTGATAGAAATTCCGTAACAGTGGGAGGGAGACTGCCTTCCACTACATTTTCTCAGCTGTGTGTCTATGACCTTCCTGGATTAACCCTGAGAAACCAAATCTACACCAGAAAGAAAAATAATGAAATGGACAGTAAGAATAAAGTGAAAGAAAATCCATTTTAAAAGAATTGTCGTTTTGTCAGTTCTTTCTATAATAATGCCGTGTCAATTTTTGTGATAGGTGTGTGGATTTAGGATTTTCTTAGAAACTGATAGGATTTTTGAGTTGTAGAATAAATATAATTTTCACTCGTTTTCTTATTTTTTGCCACATTTCCGGAAATTTCTGGGAATTATTAGGAGGATAACAAAAAGGAAAGTAGCTTTTATATTTATGCGCATCACATCACAAAAAGTACTCGTAATACTACATAAAGAAATATTTCTAGAATGAAAGGAAAAAGATAACAACCTTTATAAGAAAATAGCTGTCCTCATCCTTTTCATATTCTTAGTAGGTATAAGGCAATAGGCATTAAGAAAGCAATCTTCTTTCTTTAAAGGGTAAAACTTTTTCTATAAGAAAAAGATAACAACCTTTATAAAAAAAATAGCTGTCCTCATCCTTTTCATATTCTTAGTAGGTATAAGGCAATAGGCATTAAGAAAGCAATCTTCTTTCTTTAAAGGGTAAAACTTTTTCTATATGATGATGAAAATCAGGGAAGAACTTTTCAAAAAAGGGCTAGTCAATAGTTCTAATAAAAATGCTGAATACGAAATCGAAATGTAAAGAAAGGACACATTCGCAAAGAGAGAGAAGAGTTATCATCAGCTAAAGATGTAAAAATGTAAAAGTAGGAAAAGAGGGTAAAGAAAGACGGTCATATACATAAAAAAGTATCCACTATTGCCTCGCTTGGAGAGAGATACAATCATTCGTTACACAAGTTTCGACAAGAAATATTCTGTAAAAGTCAGTCAGTCAATAGAAAGAGTAATGTTAGCCTTTTTATACCATTATTATTATTTCCTTACGATTACAACGAAGACGACGATTCTTCTCCCTTTCTTGTGCTTTCTCCCATTTCTCCTTTCTTTCTCTCTTGTGGCTTGGTTGGAAACAGTTAGAAAGGAGATCGGTATGGAATGGTGTTTTATTGCAATAAGCCTGTGGATAATGTACTGTTACTCAATTCCGTGTCTTTCTCTCTTTTTTCAGTCAGAAAGCCATAACATGTAAGCAAATAGGGAATACATACCTTATTTTATAATGTGGAAGTTAAGCTCACTTACTTTATATTGAATCGAATATATTTGTATGAAAAAGGGCAAAAAAAGTTTTCCATAAGGTAATTGGATCGATATTTCCTTTTTTCCCTGGTTTTGTCTCGTGTTTGGAGAATACACTCCACAAATTCTAGTGTGTTTAGTTTAAGTAAGAAGGAGAATGCATTGTATGACAAGTGAGGTTTCAGACTATATTTATATGCAGAATGTAGTAGGGAAAGCTGTGTTGCTTTCATGAAATTCAGCTGCTCGTCTTTTTCCTCTTCATTTTGACTGGCGACAGAAAATATTATTTTTTATGTTTACCCTCCAATTTTTACTCCAATACTTACAGCTACTGTTTCAGGGAAAGTTGTATTTTTCTAGGTGGAAAATGGGATGGGGGAAAATTGTCAGGAAAAAGTAAAAACATGCAACATCCATTTGGTCTAATGAGAAATATCCCGAGTACATATGTAAAAGTGAGTATATATTTATGTGTATGATATGAGAAGAAGATAACATATAGCTCATTTCTCTCAGGGGATCCGCTTTTTTTCTCACTCTCTGTCCTCCTCTGAAAGCATAAAGTATGAAGAATAGGTTATATTTAGTTTTTGTTCCTACGAGGAATAAAGGAAGAAAACAGAGTGATAAAAAATTGTGTGACAAAAAAGGTACAACAAGTAGCAGGAAAAGAAAGCTGAACAGCAAAAACAAAGTAAAATAGAAAAAAAGGATATCACACTTCTATTACTAGATAATAATAGTTTGACAAGGAGGAAAAAGGAGGAGACTGACAAGAAAGAATGGAAAGTAAGCAGCACTTGGCTTATTTTCAGAGTTGCCTCCTTTCTCTTCACACATCTCAACAAGTTTTCGTTCCAATTCCAAAACTTCAACCAAAGAACCGTTTTTACTATTGAAATGGGAAACGATACGCAGACGGAGCGTAGCAAAAGCAGGGATGGCTGAAATGATTGTGATGATGGTAATGTTGATGCTCAAAGCTCATCATCACATATTAATAAGTCATACTTATTGCTTGTCTTCTTGTCGTTGTTTGACAAAATATTGGCACGGATCGTGCAACAAGATGAAAAAGTCCAAACCAAGCGAGAAAACTAGTGGAGCATTCATTCACGCTTCCTTTCCTTCCTTCCTTATACTTTTCCCTGTTTGACTCGACTAACGGCTTGAATGAAGAAGAGAGTCGGTGAGATAGAGAGAATTTTTCGAAATGCAATGAGTGTTTTGGAGGTTGAAAGAGACATTGCCGACTCAACTACTGATATTGAGAATGATGCATTGGAATATCATTTGGTGTACTAGTAGTTTAGGTAAAAGTAATAAAATACCTTGTTCACTGACAATGATGATGAGTATGTTTTGATCAAGAGAGATATTTATTTCAAAGCTACTTATTTATACAAAAAATAAATTATACAAGAAAAAAGCATTTAACAGAAAAAATAGAGAGGAAAAGAGAATCCATAGTAGATCTTAGATACAAGCGTGTCATGATGTAAAACGATTTGTCGGACGAATAGTAAAATACCGTGACGATAATAGGGCGATTGTACAACGAGATATCCTAATTTACGAGCAAAGTACAAGAGAGAAAAAAAATTGCTCTTTGCTTACCCTTCTTTTCTTTAGAGAAAGGATTTTTCTATAAAAAAATTCCAATCCTCTGCCGATTGGTATCATTTACCCTTGTTCATTGCACTGATTATGCTCCAAGTTGAAAGAAGCTTATTTGTTCCTATGCAATAAGTGGCTGACAGTAAAGAAGTCGAAGCTCTTTTCATTTCGAAACTTCTTATATTTCCCGTTATTTTTGCAGACTTTTTTATTTTTGGCAGTTTGGCAAAGAAGAAAATGAATGTGATTTCGTTCTGAAGGATAAGCATGTTGTTAAACGGAGAGAAAAGAAAGATTGCTTCAAAGTAAAAAAAAACTAGAATTTTTCATTTCTCTTTTAGTAATGTAATCATGATGTGATGGAGCCCATAATTTACAAACGCACTATTTCACTCGATTTTATTTACTTCATTATTATCATCAGTATAGTCATCAACGGAATCATCGTATTTCATTCCAGTTTGGTAGCAACAGTATCGTATTACGTACGCAAAGCTGGCAACTTTTGTGCGAGATTCAGCAAAGATTTGATCTTTCCGCTATAAAAACAAAAAAATTATTGAATTGCGAATTGAATCAGTGGGATGAATGGATTGGATCGTGATGTCGATAGTAAAAGCTTGTTTAGTACTACTTAATTTTATATAATTATGTATGAGTAAGCGTTTTCATTTCTCTTTTTGAATTTTGTTTGTTTTGCTTGCATTTTACCTTATAATACATATTTCGTCTATTTGTGCTTTTTCAGTTTGACATTTGTGTAATGCACGCTCGTGTGCGCTTTATTAGGGAACGGTTTGTGATTTAAAAGTTATCCACTTCAGTTATAATTGCATTTTAGAGATGGTGATTTTGATTTTTTCATTGCATAATACGAAGGCTGAATACATTACGTTAGTTTCCAGGAATCCTTTTCAAAATAATTTTTTGTTGTTGTGCAATACAGAAAAATAAGAAATCGCGTATTTATAAGGAAAAAGTAGGAGCCTTTTGTCGCAGAGTTGACACGAGTTGAACTCTCAATATTTTCAATGAAAATTTGTGATACTTATCTACTAGAGAATGCATAATAATGTTTCTTTCTGCTGCTGTCGTTTCTTCTTCGATGCATTATGTATATTTCATATGAAAATAGTAGTTGAGAGGATGAGACTGTAAAATGGAGAATGATTTTTTCTCCTTTTTGTGTTTGAAAACGGTTTTTGTACTGCTGTCGTACGTGTGCGTTCCTCATTTCTTATTCTGTGACTTGAAAAAGGAAAGAGAACCAACTCTCTACAAATCTTTGTCACTTTTTTTCTTCCTCTGTGACTGGTTTCATATGTGTGCACGTATTACCACCACTTTTGTATGGAATGTTTCATCACCTCTTCAAGTGTCTCAAACGATGGTACTGATGCTTGGATGCCTACTTGGTTTCCAAACTAAAATGATGGAAATGATGATGATGACACATTCTTCCTTCGTTTTTAAAGATGACGTCTTTTTCCTATTGTTCCTTCTTTTTACATCTTTTTCATGCCACAGCTTTCGTCTATCATTTTTTCAAGACATGAAACTGACTTATTGCGTTTGTAATAATAATAGTGAGACAGGAGGAATGAGCAATATCACTCCTCCACTATTCCAATTGAGAAGTTCAAGGAATTGGAGGTGGAAGGGGCTTGGATAAGACGCTTCAACATCGGTCCTTTTTGAGTTGCTACGTAAAATGTGTGAGAAAGTTTTTTGCTGTTTTTCTTGAAGAAGTATAAAAATGGGGGAGGAATAAGAAGCATAGCAGTAAAATATAAAGATGGAAAGTCTTTTGCTATGACTTTGCATGGTCTGCATGCAGAACAAGAGTAGCGCACCTCTTCTGAATTTGAAATTTTAAGCAGAAAATTGCTGGCTTTTTTTTGAAGATTTGGATAGAAACGGAGGTGGTTGTATGTGTGATGATGTAGCTTGGGTGACTATTTCCTTGTGTTCCACTTGATTCGTTTGCTGGAATGGTACAAGTTTGGGTTCACGGTATATAAAAACGAGGAAAAAGAGATGAAATCCAAAAAATCTCCTTTCATTTCACGTAGTATTTTCTATAAGGAAATTCCATGTCATTGGCCTGGTTCCTATCCTGTGGCATTTTTTCTAGATTTTTGCTCTTCTTTTCTGCTCATCTCTAGACTACTTGAAATGACTGCTATATGGCACCATTCACGCAATCAGCTTACTTAAGTCAATAGGAGCCAAGTGAAATTGTTTTTCTTGTCTTGGACAAGAAAATTCAACGAAAAACATTTTGCTTTAAAATGCCTTTTGGAATTTACAGAGATGCTACAGTGATTTTGTACATAGGATTGTCGACAACCCGACGCGGTATGGAAAGGTTGAGTAGAAAGCAAAACCATTGACTCTGTTGATGAACCTCTATAACTTATCATAGGTGTGGACGTTATAATCTTTGCTTTTAGTTATGATCGAAATTTTGCTCGATTACTTTAGCTAAAAGGAAGTAATTTTAAAAATGTTTAGCTTTTAAATATAATTTCTATCCCTTAAAATTTTGAGTAATTTAATAAGAAGCATATTTCCAGTTTTAAAGAATATTTTCAGTATGCTTCATTAGCACGTGCGGCGTCCTTCCAAGGTGTAACTTTTTGTACTCTGACACAGCATCAACAATACTAAAACAGACGGTGTATAATATTTGTTGAAAGCATTTTTTCCGTTTGACTTGGCAATATATTTTGCTTAAGAATATTATTATGATGATATGCAAAGAAGCAGTTTAAAACAGAAAGAGTAGACCTATGACTCATAGTTATATCCTTATTCCCGCTAATGAAGGAAAGGTCTGTGAAGCGATAAATTTAAAAAGTGTCAAATGTCTGGCTCCTTGTCAAAATCTTTTGTTCTCAAAACTCCTTTTAGAAAAAAACTCTTTAAAGAAATAGAGATTCTTGGTGGTGGTTCCGTTGATGTAGCTTATTTGTACTCTGTTGGAGTGCACATTTGTTTGTTGTTGCTTAATGCATTTCACTGTGCTTTTTGGTTTGACTTGTTTTTTACATGACCTAACCTTAAATAAAAATTGTCGTTGACACTGCTGTATGTTGGGAGGATTAAAAGCAGAAGAGTAATGAAAAGGAAACATAAATATGAGCAACATTTGCCAGGCTTAGTTTTACATTAACGGTGAAAGTTTTGGTGAGGATTTTTCTCTGTTTTTAAAAAAAGAATGACATTGCATACTGCTTACTGTTGAACCCAGATTGTGTTGAGTGCGGTGCGGTCTTTTGCTTAAAAGCCAGAACAAATGTAATTACGTCAAGTATAACTTGGCTAAATAAATGAGATTACATGGTAATGCACAACATCCCTTTCAACATAGCGTAGAAAATGGAAAAGGGAAAAGAGATTGTTGGTTTACCTTAGCTTTACCCGCACAAACGGAAAGACGCAGGCATAAACACGGGAAAGAGAAACCAACCACATTTTCCCTGATTATTGTAACACGAGCATAGCCCGGCAGCAGCATCAACATCGACACATGTAGAGCCACATTGGCGGCGACAATCATTGTTACTAAGCTATAGAGACGACAGAAGGACAAGGAAAAGTGAAGAAGGTTCAGTTTTACTTCACTTTTGGTAATATATTATTTTACCCCTTTAGAAAAACTAGCAATCTAAAACGTCAGTCAACTCACGGTGGACCTTTCCTGCTAATAGCACAGGATACATTTTTTCTCTCAGGCTCCACTCAGATTTTTCCTATACTTTCCCCATTTGTCTTTCCTTTTTTCGCTGACAGCGGACTATTACTTGAGTGGGAGAAAGGGAACCTTGTATAAATCTATGTACGCAACTATGCTTTATATCCCTTCTTACGTGAGTTGTTGTAGGGTTGAGGAGGAGAAAATTTTTTAAAAAGGAGAAACTTTTTGGCGATGTTACTAAACCTAATTTGAATATTGCTGCCACAACACTTTCTTTTTCCATTTCCCTCTCTCAAACGTATAATGTTTATGTAGGAATTTACTTTGAAAAGTTTAAGTGAAAAGAGAGGGAAATAAAGTAAAGCTTCGCTAAAACGTCCCCTCTGGACGTATAGTTTTCTTGTGAATTAAACTTCAAAGGGAAAATACCAAACGCAGCAGTTCTACACTAATGGGTAAATGTTTCTATTTTAAGAATAGTAAAAATGAATTTGAAAAATAGTTCAATCCTTTTTTGTATAGACACTGAAGAAGTAGCAAAAGGAAGAGTAAAAAATAGATCCTACTTATTATCAAATTATAGCAAATGTTATTTTGAAAAAGAAGCTTTGTAGTTTTGTATAAAATATAACTTTCCGCTTAATTTGTGTATTTACTTTCCAAAATAGCTGAAAGGGAAGCTTTATCCATTTCAGTTTAGTTTCTTTTCGTAGTTAGTTTCTCGTCAATACACGAAAGTAATTAAGAAACTCAGTTTCATAAACTCAAATTTTTAGTCAGACTAAAATATTGTAAAAAGCTTGTTCATATTGCTACAGGCGGTGGTTTAGAAGAACTTTTATGATGAAAAACCAGTGAAATAGAAGAAATAGTGATCAAGTCACTCCAATCAATTGTGTTCCATCTATATGTACATATATCACAGTACATTGACTTAAAATTTGAAAATGTTGGAGTATAATTTGTATACGCTGACTTCTTGCTTCTTACATTAGGTACTTTATGGCAACTTTCCTAGTCAAAGAAAGTTGATAAGGACATAATCTATAAATGCGGTAGTGGTGAGAGTCGTGGTTTGAAGTGCTTGAAATTTTCACACTAAAAATTCTCTCGGTTGAACATATTCCTACTTTGGTGTAGAGTAGAGCAAAAATGACTTATAAGTTTTTCCTTTTTAAAGCCTTAACTTTTAAAACTATTTTCTCTAAGTCATTGAGTACCAAGACGATGATAATTATGGCGACAATCACCGGCATTGCGGATTCAAATTAAGCTTTACTTTCTGTTCCTTGCATAAGTTTATGAACCTTTACCGCTTGACTTATACTACAAAAGTATTAATAACGAACGAAGCCGCATTATTTCCGAACACGTGTAATTAAAATGAAAATGAGATGTGGTTGACTGAATTTCCTTCTCCTTTTGTCGTCAATAGAATTCATCAACTTTAGTCTCGCCTCAATTCAGAGTCTAAATCAACTTCTTTTATTAATATGAAAAGGACTTTGGATGAAATAAGGTGGTTCCTTGTCTAAATTTCTCTCAGGAAAGTGTCACCGCCACCAATTTCATCAACGTATAGTCATGATCAATGTAGAAAACTATACAGAAGAATAAAGAAAAGTCTTTCCTTCCTTCCATGTGCCATGTCAGCCTGCTCAGCTTTAATTTAAGCCAAACCAGCTCAACTTTTCACCATCGTCATCATCCCTTCTTTTTCTCTTCATCCTTTGTAGTGGGTTTTATATATAAGCTATGTTTTAATCTAACCTGGCACGCCTCCACACAGCAGCAGTTTTACAATTTACCACAAAACTTTTGTTCTTTGTGGTTTACAAACGATCAAGTGAAAAACTGAGCGAGAAAGACAGAATGAGAGGGACGCGGACATGCAGTAGATGACGATGATAAGTCAGGATCCGGCAGTGTCTCTGTCTTTTTCCATCACCAAGAATATAGGATTATCTTCATTTCCTCCGACTCTGTAACTCTCGTGACAATCAACAAAGAAAATTAAAGAGAGCAGCAATGTACGTAGCAGCTAAACATTTCAAAAAAGCGATTTTATCACCGCTCCTATAGGCAGAATTCCAGGAGTGTTAAAGCCTCTACGACAACAACACTGAACTCATTATTGTCCAATTTCACTAATTGATTTTTGTCCTGTGTCATTTCATGTTAGAATAATATTTAACTGCTAAAAAATGACGAGCTGATGAGGATGGCGATAATGACGATATGATGATGATGATGAGTTTGGTGACATGCTCACAAAATGAAAGAATGTATAAATATCCATCATTGTTTGGGACCGGAATTTTCTAGCTAGATCCTGATTCCAAACTATTACAGTTCCTTCTTTTATGCTCCAACTCATTTACATTTCACTTCACCTGGTTCAGTAGTAGGCTATACAACTCCCGGAAAGAATTTCTCTTTTGCAATAATTTGTCATTGTCGAGCTGGTGATTGCAAGGAGGACTCCACCCAGAAAAAACAAACTTTGTTGTTTGTGGCTTTACTTTGTTCGAATGCGTTTCTTTCGCTATTGCATCTTCAACGTCGTCGTCGGTGTAGCAAACACCGGCAAAGTTGCGAAAGAACCCAAAATTCGAGAAAAATATGTTCCGTGTCAGTTCTCTCAAATGCTCAATATGTTTACTCTTGTCTCACCCGGTTAGTTTCCATCAGCGTCCTATTTTTCCTCTTTTTTTGGATTTCGCTTCTCATACCAAAAGTTGAAATGGAAAGGTGAGTTGTTCTTGCTGCTTCCATATTATAGTAGATTTGTCAAAAAAAAGATTTGAATCATGTATGCACAGGAAGCATTACCATTTTCTTGGGCTCATGTTTTGCACAAAATTCTTCCTCTTCATCCATTTCATTCTTTTTTTGTATTTTTTCCTTTTAAGCTAAACTTTAGTAAACTGGGTACAAAAGGTATGCTTGTGAGAATGGAAAGTGAACGAGCACCGTCAATATTTCATGTCCAATTGTCCCATTCATCCAAAACGTACTTTAAGCTGTACGAAGCAGCCTATCTTTCATACCAGGCAAAAAAACGTAATGTAAACATCGGCTCAATTTCAGACCACTTCACATATGGCTCCCAATCTCTTATTTTAACAATGCACACGTGTGTGCCATGAGCAGTGACAGTGATATTCTTCTTTTACATATTCCAGCATTTTTATTTTTGCAANTGTAAACATCAGCTCAATTTCAGACCACTTCACATATGGCTCCCAATCTCTTATTTTAACAATGCACACG
Source organism: Lepidocyrtus fimetarius (assembly GCA_036507315.1). Lineage (NCBI taxonomy): Eukaryota > Metazoa > Arthropoda > Collembola > Entomobryomorpha > Entomobryidae > Lepidocyrtus > Lepidocyrtus fimetarius. The sequence goes on from JAANSO010002401.1 coordinate 10,159, forward strand.
TGTGTGCCATGAGCAGTGACAGTGATATTCCTTTTTTACATATTCCAGCATTTTTATTTTTGCAATGTGATTCCAGGTATTCCTGCCTTTGTTCTTAGCATTACCTCCGAGTTAAATTTGAGCATGTTATAAAACTGATAAGATTGATGTGCTTGATTATTCCATTTTGTAAATTTGATAATTTGATAAGGGACATTCCAAAATAAATTATTTAAAACGGACGATGGTTGAAAGTCCATCGGACTTGCCAATTGGTGTTGATATTTTGTTAATTTGCTGCGCAGTTTGTTTCTGTCCTTTTTGTCATTACGGCTGCAATACTTTGGTCGTATCGTGGTGCACTACAGAGCAAACATAATTTTTCTTTTGTTATTCGAAATGAAGAATGACGATCGGAGTTTGTATGATGATACTGGAAGCAACATGATAAAATGAAAAGAATCGGCTTGGGTGAAGCTGATTATGGTGGTGATTATGAGATATTTTGACAAAAAGATAGAACTTTATGTCCTGCAAATATTTAACGAAATGGAAAATAAAAAGAACTCATTTTAGCTTGCCTGTTACAGATAAGCTTTGGGTATTTTGAGGTAACACCACTTTGCTAGTGTCTCTCATGTAATGTGTAACTTTCATTATCATTCTCAGTGAAAAAACATGCTCTTGTCATTATCATCATAGTTTTCTCATTTCTCTCACATGCTTGCTTCTACGTAATTTTCTCCTCCACTTCCTTCCTCTTCCCATTTCCTTCTAATTTCATCTCCAAAGTTAATTCACACTGGCCACACTTAATGATACTGTTAAGTCTTATTTGTGTGGGTTTAAGAACACATTTACCCTTTTTGGTCTAATCATTGTGAGCCCCACTATCTAATCACCAAATGATCAGAACATTTTTTGAAGTAGCACAGCTTTGACTGTTGTACTACTGCGTTGTTGCGGCCAACTCAATTTTGTGGAATCCTAGTAGTTGAGCAGCTTCCTTTTGATGATTATGATGAGACCACTACTCGCTCTTTTCATTTCTTCTGAAAACATTTTTATTTATGATATGTGTCACGATAGCCTATCATTGTCATAAAATGTTGCACGATGAAGCCATGTTGTTGACAAAACGGAATGTGTGAAGGAGTGGGAGAGATGGAAGGATGAAAAACAGAAACACTCAACTTCAAAAACAGAGATGATGAATGTGGAAAGGAAATTGCTTCAGCTTCGACTAGAGAAAAAATAGGCATAATATGAAACGTAGTAATAGGAATTGTAGCTCGTCCAACGGATTGTTTCAAACATATGTAGAAAAATGTATAGCTATATTTGAATACACCTTTGAATACACAAGCTAATACTTATAGATAGAGAAAATGAATGAATAGTTTATTTGGAGGTTACGAAACAGCTTATTTAGGAGTACATTCGTCAGAGTCAAGAGTGGGATAGTTAATCAAAAACTCGGGAAATGAATAGGATGTTGAAGATTGAAAATCTTCTAATAAAAATAGAAATAAATGGAAATAAAATTGCTGTTGACTTAGACTGAGCATCATCATCCATTCCTTTTTTCATTTTGTCATGTTCTCTGTGAAAATTAGGCCTGATGGTGGTGCTATGCTGCTGGGAAACAAAAATGGGAAACTGAAAAAGTGTTTTTCCATCTCCTCTACATCCTTTTTATCCATTCAATTTTCTAGAAGATATAGGAAGCCAGGATAATGTAGGTTATAATAAAAAAAGGACATTGTGGCAAATACAGATATGTTTTTTATTCGGTCTTAATATCAACTAGAAAAATTACTTAAGGTTCATATCCGTACACGGCAGTATCATCAGCTTCATTCTCTTTAGTGTAATTTTGTGTTGCTTTTTGTTATATCCTTTCAAAAAGTAAGATTTTTAAAAGAAATGGAAAATGTAAGTAAAAGTTGTAGTTTTTTCTTTCTTACTCTGCTCCTGTCCTGTTGTTATTGTCTACTCACAAGAGAAAGGTTGTAAGTAACGAGCCTCTGTCTACCACTACCACCGATTTCATTGTGATGGGTAAAAGGTATTCTTGCTGACTCCTGAGGGAGCCTAGCCATCCTGAGAAAAATGCCCTGTCTACTAGACTCTACAAAAACTGTATCAGATCAACTCTGAAGAAAATAAAAAGGCTTTTGTAAATATTTGAAAAGGTGCACAAGAAAGGGATGCAAAGAACCTGACATTTCCTTCCTTCAGGTAGAAGGAGCAGCAAAAGATAGAAAGAGAAGCAGTCAACAGCAGAAATAAATAGCAAAAAACTCCCTTCATCTCTCCTTTTCCGTCCATCCAATCGTAATCATTGGCTAAAGAAGAGAATGCTACAAAGAAATGAAAACTTAACCTAGAAAGAAAGCTAGAAAGCTAAAAACAGAAAGAAGAAAGGATTTTGGAAGAGTATCCCAAGATATTCCTTTTTCTTTTATGTCCCTGTCATGATTATGACCATCGTCGTGTGGTTGTAAAGGTGATGTGCTTACGCTTTTATTTTACAGCGGTAACAAAAACAAAAAACTATTCTAAAGCTAAAACGAAGCTTACTGGGTATAAAAAGGTGGTGGTGATGATGGTTGGTAAGGTAAAACAAGACTATATGTTCTAGTCAAATAGATATGGACAGGGAGTTTGGGACTCTCATTTTTTTCTTGTGAAGAATAATACCCATAAATGGTTTTAAAAGGAGAAAGTTGAGCTTTTCTGGAATTAAGTTCAATTCTATTTTTTAAAACTTTTTGCGAAAAACAAGAAGATAAATACGAGATAGATAAAGAGTAAAGGAATATATGCAGTCCACTTTTTTACTCAATTGAATGTGATGTTATTATGAGGATGAAAAACAGTATATTTTTCTGTTAGGAAAAGAATCTTCAACGGAAATAAAAGGGGAATAAGTCGCTTGGTAGTAATAAACCTTCATCATAACATACTTTACTACGTCGTCTTTTCTTGTGTGTTTGGGTGAAAAGCGGAAGGAAGTGAAAAGAAAGAAGAGAAAGTCACGGGAAATTTTCTTTTTTCTTTAGAATGATGATGGGATGGCCTACACATAAATTCACTTTTATTACATTATGTTTGGGTTGAGAGAAAGAATAGTTGTATAAAGAGAAGGGAGGAAAAATAGAGTATATAGGGATGAGTTTGGAAAATTGAGAATCTACTTTAAAAGCTCAATAGCCTCTTTTATTCATTTTTATAGTGGTGAAGTGAAATGAGTGCACTTATGGGACATGAAAAAAGAGAAAAGGTGAGCAGTTTTTAAACCTGAGTTCTTTTTACTCAGGTTTTATCATCATCACGATATAGTCATCGTCATATTATACATAGCAACTCTTTTATGCATCTTCCTGAAGCGTTTTCATCTTTTTTGCTCATATGAAAAGTAAGCCTTTTTGGGAATGTTTAGTACTTAAACT
>JAANSO010002402.1:0-13591 GCA_036507315.1 Lepidocyrtus fimetarius
AGAAATTGCTTAAAAAGCATAAGAATCGAGAGAAACCCAGGCTGAGTTGTTTGTGGCAAGTTTGGTCTACCCCGGCTTTCTGGCAATTCTTATGCTTTTTAAGCAATTTCTCTCCGGTCAAAACCGGTTTAGAGCAAAGGATGGAAAAGTACAGAAAGGAAATTGGATGAAAAGAAAGGCTCCCTTTGAAATTGCTCCAATTCCCTTTCAGGTTTTGAGAAATATTGAAAAAGGAGAAGTAGAAAGATAAAAATGTAATTTATTAAACTTGATAAATAAGTCTTAATTTTATTTCGCATTTTCTAAAAGTTAGCCATACTTAACCATAGGTATTGTCTAAATATGCGCATAATTTGCTTAATAATCGTTAATTGAAGAAAAGCCTATAGTAACTAGGCTTTTCTTCAATGTGTTGATTTAAACAATTTTCTCAATGATGTAAGGTATAACGAACAATTACATTAATGATATTTGCTACGTACAATTTTTTCTTGTGAAAAATGACTTTCCAAAAAAGACAAGTAACAAGAATGGAATGGTGAAAGCATTTTTACTAAATATTATTGATTTTAAACAAGCCAATAAAAATAGCCGTTCAGATTTTTATCCTCGAATAAGCAACAGATTAACTAATATTCCAACCGCTTGATTTTCAAACTTGAGCGGAGTCGTTCTTTCTAAGAAATTGCTTGCTCCCAGAACAATTCTTAAATTTGAACATGTTTTTATCAATTTACGAATGAGACGTCTCTTTTCCCTCCTATTCCGCCTGATTTTAATTAGCAACTTTCTCTTTTTCCTCGGCGATGTCTTTGCCAACGCGTTAACTTTGCCTACATTGGATTTAACCAGTACAGATCGATAATGTAGCTCGGCCATGAAACCGAACATTCCGAGAATCACGAAAACGCTGTCAACAACAGATACAAAAAAGAAAACGGACATCGCCCCTTTTTCCAATGGCAGTTGACGTCCAAATTCTGAAGAACGAGTTCCATTCAGGTTTATTAGAAGAAAAAAGGTGAGAACTTGGCCACTTGCAACAATCATTTGGTTAAATGTTTCAAAAGAGACAAATAATAATTATTTCGGATTTTTTTATTAAAACTCTATTCTTAATTTTAATTCTATTCTATTAAAACGAGAGTATTTTAATGATATTTGTTTATGCGGTCATTAAAATCCTAATGTAGTTTATTAGGTATTAAGTATTTTTGTAAAATTTACAAACACTTAAGGATTAAATCTTTAAAAAGCACACACGTAGACTTGTGTTTTTTTCTATGAGGATTAAATAAATGTAAAATATTTAATTTTAGTATTACGATTGCTGCACACAATAGCATTTACTTGTGTTGGTGAAAAACAATAAACACCTATTGTCTTAATAGATTGTTAAACCCATTCTAAAACTATTTTCAGCTTTGCGTGAAAAATTGTTAAAAGGATTTTTATTCATGGATTAAGTACCTGGTCTAAGGTTCTATGGGATCTACGTAGGTACCTAAAAGACAACTTGTTCTTCACAGAGGTGTAAACTAAATCTGGACTGAATTTTAAAACGGTTCAAAAATCATTTTAAACTTTGCGTTGAAAGTTGTTGAACGTGTTTAAATTTTTCTACTGCTGCGGTGTATTACTTTGGCCGTAAAAAGCAAAATTTTAGTTTCTTGCTTTAATATTATTAGCAATTTTGCAAGGTAATTTTTGTTTTGTACAGGTAAATTAATTTTAATAATTAAACTGCAATTGATTATAAAAAAGGTTTTAGATATTTTGTTAGTAAACTCCTGGAAATAAAATGGCTCGAAAAGCAGGACCATTTCAGCCACAGAAACTACAGTCAAAATTAATTGAGGACAACCACGAGAATAAAATACATAGATTTAATTGTGGAATCTGTGATTTAAACTTTGTCTCAAGGAGCACCCTTTCCATTCACATTTCGTGTTTTCATAAAAAAGAAGAAAGTAATTTTCAGTGTTTATTTTGTGACAAAGTGTTCATGCGTGAGTACCATTTCCAAAGGAAGCTGCATCAAGGGAATGTCTTAAACTCCATTTGGAAACGCATAAAGACATGAATTCCCGTGAGAGACCTTTTAAATGCGAATTGTGTCCAAAATCATTTTTTGCGAATGGGGACCTCCTCAGTCATATTCATCACCACACGAATGAAAGACCGCATAAGTGTCCGGTGTGAAAAAAAAACGTACAAAAGAGCCTCTGACCTTCCCAGGCACATGTTAAGTCACTCCGGAGTGAAAGCATTTCATTGTAAAGTTTGCAAAAAAGATTTTAAAACTTCGAATGATCTTAAAATGCATGAAAGGACTCATTCCGGAGCCAAACCTTACATCTGCAAATTTTGCAACAAAGGATTCACTCAACAAACTCATATGAGCGATCATATTCGAAGAATTCACACAAACGAGCGCCGTTTCCGTTGCCACTTTTGCGATAAATCGTTCATTCACGCCTTCTTGCTCAAAAACCATTCAGGGACGCATTCAAAAGAAAATTTGCATTCTTGTGAAATCTGTAAGAAAGCTTTTAAAAGGGCTTTGGACGTCCGTCGGCACATGCAAAGGCATACAAAAGAGAAGAATTTTAAGTGTCAATGGTGCTCCAAAGCCTTTATAACAAATAGCGAACTTCAACGGCATTATTTTAATGCCCATGCGGAAGGCAATGTAAAAGGGCTTCCATGCAAATTATGCGACAAGGCATTTGAGAGCCAATCTAAACTTGACCTTCATATTCGCGAAAGGCACACCTTGGAACAGCCTTTTGCTTGCCAATTTTGTGACAAGCGGTTCTTTCAAAATTATCTTTTAAAACATCATTTAGGTAAATGCCAGTCTAAATGATTTGGTGGAAAATAAATTTTTAGTTGTATCATTTTTATTTAGATGTAGTTGTTAATAATTAGGAATTGTGTTATCAATTTATTAGTAGAATTTAGTAATTTTCATAGTAATAATTCTGGAATCATCCTTGCTTGGATATAAAATATGTGCAAAATAAAAGATTCCAATTAATGATTTATGTTTTTAAAGAATTAATCTTCACCTCCTTTCCAGACATTTATTTACCAAATCCATGACCTAAAATACCATTCTTATTCTTTATGGAAATAGCAAACGAAATTTTTATCCTTGAATAAGCAAAAGGTTGACTAATATTCCAACCGCTTGATTTTCAAACTTGAGCGGAGTCGTTCTCTCCAAGAAATTGCTCGCTCCTAAAACAATTCTCAAATTTGCACAAGCTTTCATCAATTTGCGGATGAGCCTTTTCATTTCCTTTCTATTCCGCCCGATTTTAATTAGCAACTTTCTCTTTCTCCTCGGCAATGTATTTACTAAAGCGTTAGCTTTGTTTATTTGTGCTTTCACCATAACAGATCGATAGTGCAATTCGGCCATGAACCCAAACATTCCGAGAATAATACAAGCGCTGTCGGCAACACCATCCAATAAGAGCACGGACATCACCAGGTTTTCCATTTGCTGTGGGTCACCCAATTTCCCAGAATTCAGGTTTACAAGAAGAAAAAGCGAGAGTATTTGATCGCCTGTAATATTGACTAAATAGGCAACTAAAAGTAGTCGATGAATTCCTCCAAAGTCTTGAGTAATCAGGTACAGTTCCTTGTACAGTTTTATCGCGTTCTGAATTCCAGCATTTGATTGTTCTCTGATTGCTGTTAACATCAATCTAAAATAAAAAATATTTATGAAATATCGCTTTAAAATAAATTTCAAATGCTCAAACTTACTTTTTAAATCTGTAAAGACCAGCAATGAAGCAAGTAATTGCTTCACAATCCAAAACCACAAAAAACAAAGCAATTTGCAAGGTCATTTGCCACAAAATCATATTTGCCAAGAACAGCGCTAAAGTTTCTCCAGCGTGCAGAGATGTCAAATGAGCCCCATCAGAAGAATAAAGAAAGAAAAAGCAATTGAACGGGATTGAAGGAATGAGACAGGAAACTGTGCAAAAGCAAAGTGAAAACAAAAAACAGGCATAAGTTTGGGACTTGCAAACCCAGAACATAACTTTTACAATCTTTGCAAACCACTCGTCCCCAGCCAATCTTACATTGAAGGTCTCGAAGTGGCTTTCTTCCATTTTAATCAATTTGTTTAGTAAATTAGCGACTTCCGGACCTTTCCAGAGCATTGTTAAGTGACAAAATCCGCCTAGTGAATGAGCAGCAAATGAAAACAAATGCAGGATTTTTAAAACTAGCTCATTTGATGTTTTCGAAGAAATTTTCATTCCAAGCGCGTGATAGATCTGAACAAGGCTTATTATTAGAGTGAACGCTAGTTGGAGTAGCACTCCAATTTTGGCAGTGCCTCGCCTTGGAAGGAATCGTTGTTTGGCTGAATCCCATTTCAAAATGTAGAAAAAATATTTCTGTGCTTTTGTGCCGTACTCGCTAATGCTTCGAAGATGTTTTAAAAAGTCGCTAGAAATCAAAATCATTTTTCAGGTTTGTGTCAACTTTCAAATATTTTCGTTTCCTCAAGGTGAAATGGACAGATTGAAACTAGCAATTTTGCTGGAACAACAACGAAGCGTGGTGAAGAAATTCTTATTAAGAAGCATGTAAGGCGTTGCACGAACTAACACCAATTTCTGGTAAATTTAAATTGTTTTTGTTGGTTTTGCATGATCTTCCGGAATAGCAAGAGGAATTTCTACAGAGTTTGCTTAGTTTACGATTATTAACCTTGTTTAGTGAGCGTTTAAAACGAATTTATGTTTTTCTCAAGATTGTTAAATTAATTTATTCTTTGAAATCAAAAATATAATTTTTTCAAAGGTTTAATTAAACATTCACTTATAGATTTATAGCTTTCCATTGCTTTTGCCCCATGCCGTATCCGTACGACCGTAGACAACGTTGAAACCTAATTTTTGGATATGACATGGGACAATATGTCGCAAACAATTAAATCTTGACATGTCCTGGGAAAACAGAACGCCCATTGTACAAGGTTAATTATCAACGAACGGAAGCAATCTGTATTTAATTATAATTAAGTTTCATTCAATCAGTTATTGTATACAAATATTACTCTTTTATCGGCAGATTTAGCAAGTAGTCATTTGACCTTGATCTTTCATTGCAAAACAGTTGGGGTACTACACCGCTACCGCAATAAGTCAATGTGAAATCAATGCACTACTAAACAAACTGAAATGCAGTAATTACCTGAACAGATAAAAATAGACGTTTTGTAAAAATATGTACAATTCACTGATTACTGCGATTTCCATATCTGTAAGTCAATATCAAGAATTATTATTTTCGGGAATTCACAAACCACAAAGTCATGTTTTTAATTGTGCCATGTTAAAAATAGAAGAAATTTGCTCAGTGGAAATGTAACCAATGAGGTTGTTATCGAGGTGCGATTAAGTTAACTACTCTACGTAATTTTCAACGAAAGGAAGTAAAAACAGGAAACAAAACCTTGATCAAAAGCAAAAACTTCAAACTCTAGTGCTTGCACAACCAATACCTGATTTTTTGCAAAGTTGTTTCAGTTAAAGGGGAGGGAAAAGCATGAGCAAAATAGGGAGGGAGGAGTACTTGTGCACTGACATGACAAAAGTGAACTTCCTTGTCCCCAGTAAAACCGTTTTGTAGTACATTAGATGAGCTTCCTTTTATTTTGACTTATCTTTGAAGAAGGATCTCTGTTTAAAACCTGCCTTTGAATCGATAACGCCATTCAACAACAACTCCGCAGATTACATACAGCACCAGTCTCCTCTAGTTGAACATATCAAGATTTTTATATGAATGATAAAAAGATGCAATTTACCCAATCCACTACTCAGAAATATCCGGGTAAGAGTAAACCGTAGCGGGTCTAGACCTTTGACTTTTTTCTAATCTTTTCAGAATCGTTCCAATTTTAGAAAATTAAACCATAATAAATCTTAATTAAGCTGTATAATGCTAATTATCTTGATAATCTACTTAAAAAAATCCTGACCTGACACGAACGAGTAAAATACTATTCTACGAATAATTAAATCAATTTGTTCCAATCTCGAGAAATGTGACCTGAGAATTTCACGGACCAGAAAGTCATGCACAGTTGTCAGGTACTCTACATCAATACGTTTATACCTGCCGAATTGCGTGATGCTAAAATTAAAGTCGGTGCAAATGTCGTAACCAATGAGGTTGTTATCGAGGTGGGGTTAAGTTAATTAGTCTACTTAATTGTCAACGAAAGAAAGTAAAAACAGGAAGCAAAACCTTGACAAACTTTTTGTGTACTCGCACAAACCATAACTGAAACGTTTTTTTGCAAAGTTGTTTCAGCTAACGGGGAGGGAAAAGCCACTCGCATTCTCGCTTTCAACTCGCGAGTAAGAATCGTAAGCAAAAATGGCCGCAAAAATTCGCTTGCATTGCATGGCTTTTGCATCATCACACCGGTAATAAAGTGATGATGATAAATGAGAAAATGTACGAGATTTCGAGGTCTCAGCTTTCTCCAGTGTTCCCCTTGGCGTTTTCTTTGTTTTATGCATTTTAATATGGGACATGGGGATTGCCATGCTTACTAAAGAATTAATTACCAGTTTTTATGCTAGTCGGGGTTACAAAAGTAAAACTATATTACATGTTAGCTCAAAAAGCTAGTACGCTCTAAATATAGTCTAGCTCTATGAATGTTAGTTATTGATGATGGATGATTGGACCATTTCCTTTGACAAATCAATTCAAATGCTCGTAATTCACTCAAATTATACGTTCTTTGCTAGAGGAAAAATGGTTACGGTTAGATCCTATTATCATGGCGAATTGGGTTTGTTTGTCAGCTTGGTGGAAGGAATCAATGGAAGGCACATTGATAAAAGTTTTCATAACTATTTTGATCGTTATACGTATAACGATTCATAGTTGCAACGAATCGCTTTCGTATCGCCCTTTGAGGTTCTTATCGAGTTTCTACTGTGTACTAATACTGACTGAGCATAATGCAACAATGGGTTTGGAGAAAGTGCATATTATTGAAGTATTGTAGTTCCCCTAATCCTTTCCTTCGTCTTTTACAGTTTATCTACTGGGAAAGCCAGTTATGACTTTTACTTTAGAATTGGAGAAAGTGCATATTATTGAAGTATTGTAGTTCCCCTAATCCTTTCCTTCGTCTTTTACAGTTTATCTACTGGGAAAGCCAGTTATGACTTTTACTTTTAGAATGGACGTCCTGCAAAGATATTCATTCATTTCAAGGCTACTATTCAAGGCCATTATACGCAAACCCAGGGTTATAAGAGAGATGACGCAAACCCATACGCATCCTATGAGTCGAGCGCGAAAACTTTCTCCTACTATACTACATGAAGTTTACACTACCAAGTTGGTACAAGAAGAACTTTAGTAAGATCTTGATAAAGTCTGAGAAATCTCTTTAGGATTATGCTTAGTAAAATGTAAAAGTTTTGCTTTTTTTTGTAACGGTGAGCCTTTCTCTAATTCCTGAAGAAAGGGACAAACCATAAAGGTTTAGCTTTAGAGATAACTTGAAATCTCATACCGACCGAGTTTTGAGAATGAGAAAAGGATAATATTTGGACATTCTAACTAATGAAGGATAAAAGATGAGATTAGTATCTCGGATGAGTTGTCTGCATTCCACTTTCCCCTTAAAAATGAGAAGATTTGATCATAACGAGTTATCTTTCACCTTTCTCCTTAGCAAACCATGTTTAGTTAATTGCACGACTGAGTATCTAATCATAGATACTCAGTCGTGGTTAATTGGATAGTCAGTGGCAGCAGTAGCACGCGTTACAATGACAGCTCGGATTCATTAATTTAAGCGATATTCGAGTGCTCAACTGGCAAATATCGTCTTAATTAGGTGGTTAATTAATAATTTAGTATAATTTTTAGCAAGCAAAGCTGATTTATGAAATGGTCTACTGATTTTAACCGGGTTTTCAATAAGTATAAATTTTGAAAGTATTTTCTTTATTTATGCAAGTGTGATTGACTATGATTGTGCGATTTGATTGATTTATTGCTTTTTTAATTTCTGTGTTGACAGTGAAAGTAATTTAGACATTTTAAATGTCAAGCTTTTACTAATATTGCAATTGTTGTACTAAATATTCTTTACTTGGTAAAAATCAAATATCGAGAATTTTACAAAATTATTTTAATCTCAAAGCTCTACTGATATTTTTCATTCAGGATTTTGCCGGTTTGTTGCTATTTATGTTGTAAAATATTTTTAGATACTTTTATTCATGGTACCTGACGACCAGGTGTACGTTTATTAGGTACTACGAATAGTCATTCCAGATGCACGTAGACAAAAAACGAGTTAAAGTTATTTTGAGACTTTACAAACTAAAATAAAAAAATTTTTAACATTGCATTTTCTGGGGTTGAGCGTTGTTAGAGCTGCTTTTGCTACTGCAGTGTAGTAAATGCTCAATTATAAAAATCCGCCATATATCTTTTCTTATTTTACGAAACAAGATAAGTAAGAAAAAAGCTAATTTATTTTCTAAAACAAATTAATTTATTAAGTTGATTGCATTAGCTATTTTGTACGTTTTCGCACTCAACTTGGGTAAACAATGGCTCGAAGAGGAATCTTCAAACCAGTGCAAAAATTACGTAGGATTATTGAAAAGCAATTAAATTTCAATTGTAAAATCTGTGATTTGAACTTTGCCACAAGACACACCCTTTCCACTCACATTTCCTGTTTCCACAAAAAGGAAGAAAGCAACTTTCAATGTGTTTTTTGTGACAAAGTGTTTATGCGTGAGCATCATTTCCAACAGCATTTAAGATCGCATACAAAGGAGCGTCCTTTCTTTTGCCGGAAGTGTCCAAAAGAATACAATTCAAAGGAAGGCCTTCGTTTGCATTTGGCTACCCACAACGATGTCCAATCCCGTAAAAGACGTTTTGAATGCGAAATGTGTCCAAAATCGTTTTTGGACTGGGGGACCCTCCTCAGTCATATTCATCACCACACGAATGAGAGACCGCATAAGTGTCCAGTTTGCAAAAAGACGTACAAAAGGGCTTCCGATCTTCCAAGGCATATGCTCAGCCACTCCGGATTAAAACCATTTCCTTGCGAAGTTTGCAAAAAAGACTTCAAAACTTTAAATGATCTGAAAATCCACGAAAGGACTCATTCAGGAGCCACACCTTATACTTGTAAATTTTGCGACAAAGGATTTACCCAACAAACTCACAGGATTGCACATATCCGAAGATTTCACACCAATGAGCGCCGTTTCCGTTGCGAATTTTGCGATAAATCCTACGTTCACGCTTTCGAACTAAAACACCACTCAGAGATCCATTCAAAGGAGAATTTGCATGCGTGTGAAATCTGCAGGAAGGCTTTTAAAAGGCCTTTGGACCTACGTCGTCACATGAAAAGGCATACAAAAGAGAAGAATTTTAAATGCAAACGATGCTCCAAATCATTTAAAACAAATTTCGAGCTCCAACTCCATTATTTTCATGTGCATGGGGAAGGCAATGTGAAAGGTCTTCCGTGCAAATTATGCAACAAATCTTTTGTTAGCCAATCTAAACTTGACCTTCATATTCGTGAAACGCACACCTTGGAAAAGCCTTTTGATTGCCAGTTTTGTGGAAAGCGATTCTTTCAAAATTATCTTTTAAATCGTCATTTAGTTAAGTGTACGCAATGAAGAGTTAGCGAGTTATTTTAGTAAATATTTCTTTATTTATGCGATTGTGATTGATTTAGTGCTACTGTGCAGTGTAATAATTATGCTCAATTATAAGAATCTACAATAAATCTTCTTTTATTCTACAAAAACAGATAATACTGAGAGCAATAAAAAGCTTATTTACAATTTATATTAATGAGCTCATTGCTTTAATTAATTATTTGTAGGTTTTTGGTTTTACATTGATAATTTTTTAGTAATTGCAACAACTCTAAAAGTGCCTCTGATTACCCCTCTTAAGAAAATTAAAACAGTTACTTTCTTGATAATGAAAAAATTCCCGTAATTTACAATGACTGGTTTGCACGACCTTTTGAACTTTTTAAATACCTCTCTGTTCTTTCCATTGCTTATCCACTCCTTGGTCCCCACCAATGTAAATCTTCCCCAACTTTGTAAAATCCTGTGTCCTTGGCTATGAAGGCTCCCAATAAAGGTCAGAAACACAGTCCAGGTAATTGTAGACCCAACACTCCAGAACAAAACGAGAATTTTTACCCAAAATGACATTTCCCTTGAAAACTTTATCAACATTACGTTGCAAAAAATGGCGCCGAACATGAAAACTCCGTCGATTGGGATTATATACGGGCCAAATGCACGGAGAATTATTTTCATTAGGACTTGACTTGCACGGTAGGTTTTCATTAGGACTTCCGGTTTTCTTAAGTAATTAAAGCTTTTGTAGTTTTTATTTTGCAGGTGAAATTCTCGGATTATAAATGGATTAAAATGGGTTATGAATACGAAGAGGATAAGAAAAAAGCAGCAAACCATTGAGTGAAATGCAAAAATAAAAAATATGTATACAATTTGATATGTTAATAAAACCGGAAGTGGGCAAGTTTGGATTAGATTCAAAACACTCAAAAGGTTTCTGGGATAAAGTGCGAGGAAACAACTGATAAGAAATGCACTCCAGAAGATAATATTTGTAATTAGGAGGGCGCCAAAATCCAAAATTTTATTTAAAATTGCAACGTTTGGGTGGTATTTAGGAAGGAGGAAGATTTCCATGTGTTGGAAGTAATTAAAAAGTCCAGAAAATGCACAATTCAAGTCCTCCTGTTGAAAAATTGAAACAGTGGAGCACATGATTGGTAGCAATGACAAGGTTAGTATTATGACAAGAAGGTTGAAACTGTCAAAATCTCTTTTGAAGCGGATGCATTGGATTAATAGGAAGAGGACACTGAAGTAGAGGGCGAACGTGTTTAGGTAGAGTTGCCGTGTTGTCCAGTGGGTGGGGGAGGTGAAGGTTCTAGCGTTGGGGGAATAATGGAGGGAAATTGAACCAAAGAATTCAAAAATTGGGAAAATATACGAAAATATTAGATAAAATCGGTCGCTTAACATTGTTTAAGAGTTTTTAATAAAGAGAATGCTTTTTTGTTCAAAAATGCTCTAAAGCGCATGAAAATTTAAAGGGCGACTAATGTCAATCATGTTTTTGCTGAATTTCATTTTTAAAAATATCTGGGAGGGAAGAGGAAATCAAGGAGATTACTGTTTGCGTATTAAAACGAGTAATATTCTATAATTTACTTTGTGAGCTCTCTTCTATTCTACTTTGCATTGGCAGACAAGGCGTGGAGCGGTTTTGGATAAATTGTGTTTTTCATGTCGACTCCCGCCCACTAGTTTTGTTAAATTTACGTCATTTCTATTTAATTTTAATGTAAAACTTGGCTAAAAACGTAGGTTGGACATAATTGCAGGGTGGATAAAAGCGTAGGCAGAGCAAAGTATCGAAAACGCGGACAAAGACGTCAGTAGAAAAAAGCGTAGGTACTTTGCAAATACAAAAAAGTATTGCACTAGAAGACCAATGGGATGACTTTTTAATGATGAATTACGTGGGGGACAATTGTAAACCAATTATGGCATGTACTTATATTTTTAATACCTACGCGTTTAGTAGGATCCTATGCAATGAATGTACTTTCACCGTTGTAATTTACTTTCACAAACAAATTTTTATACCATACACACGGCGAATTGCATGGGTTTGTTTGTCTGCTTTGTTGAATGGAAGGAATGTTATGCATTTATTTTATTTTGCTGAAAAATAATTACAATGATGAAGCAAAAAATACTTTTTTTTGTAATAGCTAATAGCTATATTCTTAACAAGGCAAGCTTATTCAAAATTACTTTTAAACATTCGTCAAGTATTCGTTTGACCTTGATCATTCATTGCCAAAACAGTTGGGGTACTACACCGCTACCTCAACAGGTCACGATGAAATCAATGCGCTACTAAATCAAACTGAATTGCAATAATTAACAGAACAATTAAAAACTGGACGTTTTGTAACAAATATGTACAATTCACTGATTACTGTGATATCTATAAGTCAAACGCTAGTGCGGAAATACCGTAATCAATGAGATTGTTATCGAGGTGGGATTAAGTTAACTACTCTACTTAATTGTCAACGAAATGAAGTAAAAACAGGAAACAAAACCTTGATCAAAAGTAAAAACTTCAAACTTTAATGCTACCGATAACTGAAACATTTTTTGCAAAGTTATTCCGGCTAGCGGGGAGGGAAAAGCATGAGCAAAATACGGAGGGAGGAGTACTTATTCATTGACATGACAAAAGTGAACTTCCTTGTCCCTCGTAAAACCGTTTTGTAGTACATTAGATGAGATTCCTTTCACTTTTATCTGTTATGGAGGAATTTTGTTTAAATCCTGCCTTTGAATAGATAACGCCATTCAACACCTCCACAGATTACATACAGATCCAGCAGTCTCCTCTCTTTAACATATTGTATCAAGATTTTTTATATGAATGATAAAAGATTTAATTTACCAAGTCCACTACCCATAAATATGCGGGAAAGAGTAAACCTTTGACCTTTTTCTAATATTCTCTGAATAGTTCCAATTTATAAACAAATGCGCAACTGTCTAGAAAACTAAACCATATTAAATCTTAATTAAGCTGTATAATGCTAATTATCTTGATAATCTACTTGAAAAACCCTGACACGAACGAATACTATTCTGCTAATAATTCAATCAATCTGTTAATCTGTTCCCAGCTCGAGAAATATGATCTGAGAATTTCACGGACCAGAAAGTCATGCACAGTTGTCAGGTACTCTGCATCAATAGTTTTATACCTGCCGAATTGTGTGATGTTAAAATTGAAGACATTTTCCCAGCGGAAATGCCGTAACCAATGAGGTTGTTATCGAGGTGGGAATAAGTTAGCTACTCTACTTAATTGTCAACGAAAGGAAATAAAAACCGGAAACAAAACTTTGGCTAAAACTTTAACCACTAGTGCTTGCACAATCGATAACTGAAACGTTTTTTGCAAAGTTTAACGGGGAGGAAACACCGACTCGCATTCTCGCTTTCAACTCGCGAGTAAGAATCGTAAGCAAAAACGGCCGCAAAAATTGCATTGCATGGCTTTTGCATCATCACACTGGTATTCAAGTGATAAATGAGAAAATGTACGGGATTTCGAAGTCTTCCCAAGTTTGCCCCTTGGCGATTTCTTTGTTTTATGCATTTTAATATATTTAATATGCAAGTTAAAAAGGCGCATTTTTCGAAGAAAAATAAGAACTGAAAGAACAAGGTCTCAACTTTTTTCATTTCATTCGACCCTTTTTTGTTCAAACTTCACCTTTTTCCCCTTTGTCAAGTGAAAGGGCTCAAACTGGTTTGGACCGCCGAGAAATTGCTTAAAAAGCATAAGAATCGAGAGAAACCCAGGCTGAGTTGTTTGTGGCAAGTTTGGTCTACCCCGGCTTTCTGGCAATTCTTATGCTTTTTAAGCAATTTCTCTCCGGTCA
>JAANSO010002403.1:0-13584 GCA_036507315.1 Lepidocyrtus fimetarius
CTGCACAAAACACGACGCTCACAATCAAAAATCCAATGTCAACGATGCATAGTACAAGCGAAATTCTAAACCAGAAGGCACACACTCTGAGATTTTCCTGCAATTCATGATAAAAGCTTGATTAGTTCTTGTTAAAAATAGAGTGCTGACTTGGTGCTAGGCAGGTTAAATTGTCTTTACCTGTTCTGCTCCAATGAAAAGCATTATGGCAAAAAATAAATTGAGGATACAGAAGATCAAGAGAATGAAAAGCATTAAAGGTTCTGGAACGACACTGTCTGCACAGTATGCATCTATATTGATGTAGATTCCATCTAGATAAAGTAAGAAATAAAGTAAAAATTGGAGCAGTCAATTACAGGAACAATAATAGATAACTTCTCACATTCAACTTTCTCTTCTGCTTCACTATTAAGGCTTGATGGTCGTAACATATACACGCAGGATAAAATAGCCCCAATTAGAGACAATGCCTATCAAATCAGTCAAAAAGAATAATTTTAAAAAATTAATCCAATTTAAAACGTTTTGATTTTTTTGTTTCTGCAAGGATATATTGACTTACCATTGACAGCAAGGCCAAAAACTTGGTACCTTGCTTCAAACTGAAAAAAAATCAAGTGAAAGACATCTTACACATAATTTATGCAATAATACGTAATGTGATAATGTAAAAAATGCCTTACTTAATGCAAATAATTTAGAATATTATTAAAACTTACCTCGAGCCACAGCACGGATGCCACATGGTTAAGAATTTAAGAGCTTAGTATTAAAACTTTTGTAGTTTTTGAAATCGTCAACGACGGAGAAAGTGTGTTTCCCTTCGTCAGAATTCTAGAAAATGAGTTGTGCGGAAGCTCAAACACGAAGATTTTCTCCCAATTCTCCTTGGCTCACAGTAAAATCGTGCCAGCTGCGTTTTCACTGATTTTGAGGGAGATGGTGCAGATATAGGAATGAAGACAAAAAAATCAAAGAGGGAGTTCACAAATACAACTTTTCGTTATGATTTGAGACTTGTGTAAAATAGTTCCAAGCCCCTGAAACGCCATCCTGCAAAACTGTGTACATAGAATTCAGCAAGTGCTTTGTGGCTTTGGAAGTTCCCAAGAGTATAACTGCACGTCTCATATAAGTTGGATGCTACACACTTTCCTATTTTTCACTAATCCTCCGTACTTTATGTTAAAGGGAAAGAAGCGTGCTAGCAATATTTTATCGCTGTCTCTTTGATAGTGAAGGGTTTACAACGACTCAGGCGTCAATATTTTCCTTTCTAGTATTTACTTAATCACACAGTTTCTCATCCTCTGCTTTCGCCTTACATCTCCTCTTACAATACAGAAGGACAAAGATGAGGTGACCAAAATGAAAATCAAACAAAGTGTCTTGTAAAGTCACTTTGAATAATGCTTAGAAAATAGATGATGACTGAGAACAAAAAGAAACGCGTTAAAACAACTTCTCTCCGTCTGGCTTTCCTTCTCGCAGTCAAAAGAGAAAGGCAGAAAAAATAGTCCTACCTTTCTGAAAAAGAGAAAGCTATGCGTTGAAAAAATCAAATGAGTGAAAAGTTTTGGAAGGATTGCGACTGATATAGGTACTCCAGGTCGTAATGGTGATGTTGGTAGGTGAATAGATGCAATGAGAAAGAGGACCAAGTATGTTCGACAATGCTCTTCTATTTCATCTTCCTACGTTGTGCTGCTAATGTACTAGTAAGTTGACTTGTTTTTTGCTTTCAGGAAGAATAAAAAAGATGGGCGAATAATATTAGTAAGGTTCTGTCATCATCAGAACACGGTGAAAGTTCTTTACAAACTCCAATTACTATTACAATGCCTTTTCATTATAGCCTTTTTTCTTGTTTCTTGGTACAAAAACCAAGGGGCTACCTGCAACCAGACTCAAGTCAAGTCAAACTGGCTCCAGATATCCCACATCTAGCTAGTACCTAGCCATATAGTAGAGTTACGTCTATGGAGTTTATTAGGGGAAGTTTTGCAGATTTCCATTTCCTTATGAAGGAGTATACTACTTGTGCAGTGGTACAAGAGTTGCAAAATACGATAAAGAACATTTTGTTTGATCTCGTTGTTCAGCTTTCTCCTTTTCCAACAAAGCTGCAAAACGAAATATACACACTTCTTTCCTAGTGAAAGCAAAAAGTTCATGAGAGTGTATCTGTATCTATACATATCATCGCTTAAAAGCAGATTTTCATTTCATTTTTACACTACAAAAAAGAAGAAATATACACTCTTTCCTAGTGAAAGCAAAAAGTTCATGAGAGTGTATCTGTATCTATACATATCATCGCTTAAAAGCAGATTTTCATTTCATTTTTACACTACAAAAAAAAGGAAGCTTGGAACTTTTTCGAAAGAGGGTTGATAAATGAAGAGATAATGAAGACACTAGTTTATATTTGATGGTATAAAATGAGTTCTTAATCTCTTGTATTTAACATGCAATATTTTATTAACGAACAAGTAAAGGACAGGAAATAGAAGTAGATTTTTTTGACTGTCCCTTCCCTTTACTCCAGCATTTGTATAGATCCATAAAGTATGATTTTTATCCAATTTTTGTACTTTTTACTAGATTCTTCTTCGAAAAATGTACAAACTCTCAAACTCTGGTTATGATATGCCATATCAGAACTACTTTAAGTATATAAGGCCTACTTTAACCTACAGAGCGTTAAATTCCATTTTTTCTTCACCATCAATAGCACAGATAATACATCTAAATCTAAAAAGACAGGGAGAAAGTAGGAGAAAGTTGCGCTACTTCAAGTAGTAGCAACGAAGATATGTTTTGAAAGTCACGTGTGCGTATAAAACATTGCCAAACTCTGCAAAAGGTTTAAGGGGTCTTGTAAGGGAGAGAAAATAAAAAATAGAATATGGACAAATATGTATGGTTTCATTTCCGTTTCAGTTCCGCTACCATTATTACGAGAAAACTCTTTACATAGGAACGGACGAGTGGAGTCTAGGGAGCCTTTATAGTTTCCCTTTGTTGATGTAGCCTTCTGTTTTATGCTAGTAATAAGTCATTCCACGCTTTAGTAGAAATAAAGCCTCATTGAACGGTTGCATTCACTTGCTCCAAGGTGTTTTGATAAAGCATCAGAATACCGATGCTTCGCTTCCAGTAAAAGAAAATGTCGACCAACAGAAATAATGTGTGTAAATATGATGCTAGAATTTGATATTGAAATCAAAATAGAAAAGTGGTCTTCACAGCTGCTGTCATTTACATAATATTACGTTTTTCATCAGGAATAATGGATTTGTTTGCGTTTGTTTGTGACAAATCGAATTCCATATTTTGCTTGATGGAAGTCATTGAAGAAATGTCTAGTACATAATGCCAAGTATATCTGGGAGTGAAAAACAAAATTTTATTATGTGGGAGGAAACAAAAGAAACCTGAGAGATTTCATAAAGTAATCAGAATTGCAGCATCTGGAAGTGAATTATTTGATGTGGGAGTGATAAAAAGCTGTATAACGAGGGAAATCTTTCCCTCTACAAAACATCACAAAATTGTATTACCATTGTAAATATTGAAATTGCGTTTTGATAATTACATTGATGACAAACTAGTCAAATTCACTAAAGTTTGGAATATACAGCATAGTTTTTAGTTTTATAACGTAATAGTAACATTCATAAAATAGCAATATACATAAACATACAACTTAAAAATCTTATTTTTGCTTGCTTAATGTAACTTCATTTGCATTTAGTCAACTATATAAGCGTCAAATAATCTTGTTATAAGCATTTGTAAAATTTTAACCGGTTTTTTCTCGATGAAGGTATAATGTAAAAGTAAAAATATAGATTTTAAAACTTTTTTGCTTTCACTGAAAATTTTACTTTGTACTACATGCCAATTTTTCAATTTACATTTACACATGCTTATGCAAAACCTATACGTAAGCTGCTTGGTCTGTAAAACAGTGGAACATTATATATTCGTATGCATTTTCAAAACCAGAAAACTATAAGCTATTATATCTTGCTTGAAATCACTAATTGATTTGCTAACTTCGACAGCTCAACTATGCGCTTTCATTTTAACAATTGCGAAAAATTAACTATTTATGACTTGAAAATGTAAAAGAATGGAATAAAACACAAATGCCTGATGTTGACCAGCAGTAGAACTTAAACCGGATGAAATTAATTAAAAACACAACCAAATAATGCGAACGGAGGAAACACTTTAATTGGAGGAGTAGTTAATTTTAAATAAAAACCGACTTTGACTATTTATTTTAACTGATTCGGCTTCTTCAAAACAATAAAAATTCCCTATTATCGGGGAATATGAGACTAATTCTAAGATAATTTTAACTAGATTTTAACTTTAATAATTTTGACAAGAGTTTAAAGAAATTACTAGAGCACCCCACCACTATTTAACAAAACTTGTTCATCCTTAAACTTCCCAAAGCCTTCTGAGTAAAAAACTCTCCCGGAACTGCACTTTTGGAAGAGAAAAAGATGTGAAAATTAACGGTTAACAAAAGCATTGGCGGTAGTGCATTTACAAAAAACCAAATGACAGGAAAAAGACTGATACATATCAATGTTAAATTTTAGGCTATCTTAATACACGTAAAAAATTCATACCATACCTACTAATACAAATCTCATTATACATTGCTAAGTGCGGTGTACAGGACTTGAAAACAAAAATGTTACAAAATTCTATCCTTAAATATGGCAATGTCTAGATCCATAAGAAAAGCATAGAAACTCCAAAATTCCAATCACTTGTGTACAAAAACAATTTAAACATTATGGGATACTAGGCATTGAAAGTCTATCCTTAAGTTCAGCAATGTACAGTAAAATAAAACAGAAAATGCCATTGACAAAACAAAGGATGCTGTTAATGAAATTCTCGGACAGAACTGTCATTACTAAAATTGCAATTAAACAAAAACTATTAACTATTACACGATTTTGAAAACAGATTTTAATTCCTCATAATATGCTTAACAATCTGACATGTGAATCATTAAAGAATGCGTTGTACAACTAAATTAATCATAGTTTGAAAATCAAAATCATACAAGAAAACTTTATACAGTAAAAATACATATTAACACGATGAGATGAGAATACTGCGTCTTCATTGCTAAATATATATATCATTAGTTTTAGGCTTACAACAGCAAACAAATAATAGCCGGAAGTGTTTTGCATTAAAAATTTATGCCAGCTTCAATATTTCATAAGTAAAATATGAACCACAGACATATTTATTTCCCTTCCTCTTCAACTCCATATTTAAAAGATTTATATAGAGAAGCAAGGCAAACTTCATTTATTTAATAGGTTTATGACAAAATAGTAAGAACAACAAAGAAAGCAATTATTATGACTACACAAACTTTGCATTCCCAAGCCCTCAGCAAGAAGACTTAATGATACTTTCGCTCCCGGTCACAAAAACAAGTAAATGAAGAAGAGGGTATCACATCTTTTAGCAAAAACTTGCTGACTCTCTATACCTGCTATATAACATTTTTAGAGGGATAAAAACAAAAGTTGACCTCAATAATACCCTCCCGTAAAAACTAAATTAAAACTTTGATCTTTTTTATAGCCAAATGATTGTTGTCAAACAGTAGATTTTCAAGTTTTTGAGCCATAAACTGCTGTACCGGATATATCTCAACATTACTTCATGCTTTGAGCTTTTTCCATTCATTTCATGTTAAGAAAGGATCATTTCGGCTTTCAACTTTATTTATTGCAATAAGCAGCAGTTGGCACTTTCTCTTCGAAATAATCCCCTTTAATAATCCCTTTTCTTACTCTTATTTTTCTCTTGCCAAACAACTTTTAGAATCTCTATTCTTTCATTTTTAGACCAATAAAATAGTAGGGAAATGTAGTTTAGAGTTAGACAAGCTTGGAAATAAAAAATCCGAGAAAAACAAGAAAACAATAAAATGTTTTTTTTGTTATATGATGATGATGACCGATGAGATGTTATTTTTCAACCATCTAGCTCGAATGTGTCTTTAGCTTATAAAAGCAATTTCCCCCCTATACTTGGTTTATTTTAATTTAAAGAAATTGCATCCGTGCAAAAATGTATTTTATCCTTAACATAACATAAGTCGTATTTTTACTTTTACTAAACCCGTATTTTATTTTATAGGAAAACATATTGTACGTTCGTTCCGAAGTTTTTTCTATAAGAAAATCATATCAAATTTTGCGGACTAGTTAATCTAAATCAAAAGGAAAAGATGTGGAATGATGGATGTTATGGGTTTGTTATCACTTAATATGAGAAAATAATATTGATTTTTCTTCTGAAATACCCACACATTTACCGAAATGGTTGATGCATATCTACTTTCCCAGCCATTTATCATTTATATGTATTTATTTCCTGTGTCATTTTTTCAGTTTTCACTCCTATTAGTTTTAGGTTTTGCTGTCTCACAGAAAAAAGGATCAGTTCGTGACTGATATGATGATATAAATATGGATTTGTAGATGGGGTTGAATGAGATTAATGTTAGTATTAAGTAATACCAAGGAGTATCTATGGAGTGAGAAATTTCTATCTATATGAGACCAATAAATTACAATTTGATAATATGATTTGTCGTTTCCTGAAAAACTAGAAATTGAGCTGTTAAATTGAGATCATGCATAAGATAAACACGTTTAAACGCAAGCCGTTATACTGTAGTGTAGAATTTTTAAATAACATTTAACCTATCATTTTTTCGGATTTTGCGAGAAACTGAAATTTAAGTGAAACTGATTCTTCCAATCGGTAATAAATATGCTTCCGTTAATTAAAAATTACTACATATTACTGCAAGTCTGCTGATGTGGTTTGTATTTTTTTAATTATAGAGATTAAAAATACAACTGATTTATTTGATTGTACTTGCTATCCATAAAAATACTTTAGAAACCAATTAGCGGCTTTGTTGCAAGGTTTTATGGTTTGCCTGATTTTAGTTCAGCATCAGCATCCGCTTCTGGTTTAGCAAGTCCTGCTTCCAACTGCTGTTTAAAGGCCCACACAATCCAGAGAAAGTAGACGTGTAGAACGATACCAATTACAGACATCCAACTGCCAACTTTTGATCCTTCCACGGAAAGGATATCAAAGACAAAGTTCATTACCGTGATAATAACAAACACGCAAGTAATGTAGATCCAAATCTTGCACTTGTAGTGGTTCCGCTACATGAACAATCAAATTGTGTAAAATTACTCAAAGGAAAATGAAAAGATCAAAAGGAATGACAGGAGCAACCTATTTGTCAAACAATAGTAAAAGTTACCTCTCTGGCACCCTGCAGTAAAAATATAGCCATGATAAGTTGTAAAATTTTAACCACCAAAATTATTGTCCCCACTATAACTCCACCATAACGCTATATCAGTAAATAAAATGAAGGAAAAACGGTAAATTCGTTGTTCTTTACTTTTAAAAAATAGCTTCATAAAGGGCATACCCAACTTCACGTCTTCTCCTCCTTCCCCTGTCCCTGCTTGTGTAGCATCATAAGTTGCTCGATACCCCTGTTGAACTACACTGGACATTGCAGTTGTCACTATTATCACAATAGCTCCTGCTATAAAAACGGATGTCCATACCTAAAAATTTCCAGATAACGTCAAATTTCATATTTTAATGGTTTAAATTCACTTTTTCATGAAATTGAAAAAAGAAAATAAAGAAATTTACTATATCTGTCACTGCAGCTAATTTCGTCGCAGATCTTAAATCCTTTCCGCAGCAGGGATGCATGATTGTAGTAACTTTCTGAAATACTGCTATAAATATGATGATTTTAAAACACAATCCGGTTGACAACTATACTAAAGTATTTTCTCTCCCGTGAAGTTGTTTTCAATCAAAATGTAAGACTTTTTTGTTAATTTTCAAATGCAGAATACTACTTGAGAGCTGTTCAATTCAACCTACCCAGTCTGGAGATTGTGAGTAAAAGTAGTGAACTTCCGGAGAAACTTATGGAGCTTTCTGCTTGGTATTCCACTGGTTATCTTCACATAGAGTGATTGCTAAGGACGTACTAGATGGCAAAAAGGTCAACCTTGGTTCTTAGCTTAATTAATACATACATTGCAGTTTTTCCTTTCTATTATTACATCATGGGGGTTTCTAACTTCTTCTTTAGTACGTATGGAGAAGATTGATAAAGTAGATAAAAATAGAAACTATCCTGGAACGATGAGGCTGGAATGTAAAATAATGCAGCAAATGTTATTGCATAATATGAGACCAAATGTAAAAGAAATCTTGTTTCTAGTAGTTTGTCTATATATAATTAGTGTACATTATTTTATTGCTTGACAAATCCCGCGATAATGATGTGATGTGATGTTTGGTTCAAATTCTTTAAGCAGCAAAAAGTCCTCTAAGGACTGTACTGGAAAACAATATCCAGTATACGAACATTCAGTGGCAGTATAGATACTTTAATCTGTAATCTGACGCTACATCAATGTGACAACAAAAACAAAATCATGTTTATCTTTTGATCTTTCAACCTTCTTTAACATCATTAGGCAATAATATTTGCGTTTGTAAAACTTAATAGTCTAGTTTTACATGTAATATCTAAAGTTAAATATGAAAACAAAGTGATAACATTCTTGGAATATATGCTTCCATGCATTTCTTTTTATCTATATGATTTTACTTCGTCCTCGCTTCTTTTGCACCCTAGTCATAAGGGAAATACATAATTCCTACTTTAATCTACATGTAGTGCTCATTAAATTTAAAACCTCTTAATGTGTGATACATGAATCATGAACCATCATGACCTCAACTATTATCTGAATCTGGCAGAAATATGGTCAGAGGGCACTTAAAATGATTAATCCCCAAGCAAAAAGGATAGAAAAATCTGGGATTACTTGTGTATCGATCTACTTATCCCATTCGTAGCCAAAATCCAGATTCAGGAATAGAAAAGTGTTGCTGCAGTTTGGGCCCATGTGTAGTGTGTAAATATTTATGAAATGATCAATCCTTCTCTTTTGCTTGTTTCGTTGTCTCCAGACTCCAGCATCTACTCTACAAATCTTAGTGATCCGATTTTGCTGTAAATTTATTCTGCTCTTTCATTCAATTTAACTGATTATGTTAATAACATGAAGTGTTTTGGACCAAGGCGGCTGCTCGAGATTCTCATTAAATGCGTTCCACATCATTAAATATTGTTTAAATATGTCAATTGCCATTATGTAAAAGAGTTTGTGAACACGTTATAATTATGCTTTTAGATAACATTCCATTTACTATTCCTGGCTGTTCAAAAAAATCATTAAACTATGGGATGTAATTGGATGTCTACTTCCTCCTCCACAATTTCTACTTCACCCTAGCATGATTTCATNCAAAAAAATCATTAAACTATGGGATGTAATTGGATGTCTACTTCCTCCTCCACAATTTCTACTTCACCCTAGCATGATTTCATAAAGCATTTTGGTATTAGCGCTACAAATACTAACAATAATGAAATGAGTGACCTTTAACACTTTATTGTAGTAGTTGACATTGTAGTCAAAATAGTAGTAGAAATTTAATATACCAATACATTTAGCAAGATTAATAAAATCGATCAATTCGGACTGCTAAAAGTGTAAATAAAGTTCTGTTTAGTAGCTTTTATTCATTTTAGGTACTACAATATTATGTACGATCTTGTTACAATGTTTTTGTTCGTCATGATATATAATATATATTAAACATAAGAATGAAGCTGAATGCTAACGATTATGATCAAATGACAATCAAAACAAAGGGTTAACTTAATTTGTTTTAACGCTATAAATAACTTACGTAAATCAATATTTTTCATAATCATGATGATGCTTAAAAATATCCAACCTTTTCAGGCTGTGATTTACACAAAATCAAAAAAGTGACGCACTAGTACCATAATTTTGCGCTTATTTTAACAAAAGGAAAACTGCATGATGTCTTACAAAAATCCTACTTCTTTTACGCGTATAACTAATCTATACAAAGCGTTACGTATGTATTTTCATTGTTTAATCATGAATAGCTTTTCATTGAGTGAAAGCTTAAAGTAGATTCTGTCGATAATTTTTTCTTTCTCGGCATTGTTATCATCGTCAATAGATTATTTTTTATTCTTTCTTTTCTATTTTTAGAGATACTCAAAAGCACAATAGAAGAAAAGTCCTACGCTTGTTGCTCTTTGAGGAAAACTTTGGAAGAGGAAACCGTGGGACCCTCACGTTTCATTTCTTTCATGAATGCATAAATAACCCACATAAGATACCAATTGACAAGGATTTCAGATACCGGAATTATCACTCTCATCCACATTGGAGTTTCACTAGCAAGAAGCTTGTCACGGACTGTGGTCTCAAAGATTATGTAAAGAATAGCGACTCCAATGAGAACGCACCCAAAGATGAACCAAACCTGGCATTTTCTGTAGTCTCTCTGGAAAAACAATTAAACGGTTAGAATAAGAATACCGACTTTTCATAAAATTGCCAAAAAATATGTTTTTGAGAAATAAAAATTCAGATAAAATAGTAAGTTACCTCTACAGATCCATATAAAAGTAAAATGGAAACACACAATTGGATTATCTTCAATATTACCAGAATTATACTGAAGAGAAGCGTAATCGTTACTGTCACATGAAATCATACAAAAAGTCTTTTAATAGGAATGAGCATAGTTCTGAAAATAACCGTATTTTATGGCAAAATAAGAAGATAAACTTAACTACCAATGTAATTGAAATCCACGACATGCTGGTTTTCGTCATCCGGAGTCATAATTGTCACCTCTTCACTTTCAAATATCATCGCAGCTATTAACTCAATCACAGATAGGCCCTGTGTAAACCACAAATACCAATCAGATCAATGATTAAAGATAAACAGGATTTTACAGATTTGGCTAAAATAATAATTTCTTACAATGTCAAAAACAGCCACAGTTTTGGCTGCCTTTTGCAAATCTCGTCCACAACACGGGTTAATCATTTTGGTTTTTCAAAATATTTATTCAGCAAATTGTCACAATATTAACATATAGCTCAAAAATTCATAAATTTAGATTTGTCTTAATATTCTAAAACGGGATGGTTTTTAAACTGATCAGCACATTTTTTAAAACAAAGAAAATAACTTTCCCTGATAATTTACTATCTAAAGTCGTGTTCTAGATTTAGACAATATTGGAATGATCAAGAATGGAAACAAAAGTTTAAGGTTTTATCGAAGGTTAAGGCCCGTGCATTGTTCTTTTTATCAAAGAAATATCAAGTCATAATGTGTGCTCAGTTTCAGTACTTGCTATTTACTTTCTCTTCTAACCACGCACTATACTGTCACCACCAATGCCAACACAATTTAATCTTTGGAATCTAAAATAAGTTTTGAGCAAAAATGAATAGAGGAAAATAATGATGAAAGGACGAAAAGCGGAAAGAAAGATGCTCGTTGTTGAGTAACCGTAATGAAGATCAATTTGCTTCGTTCGTTAAGCTGTCTCTCTAGACGCTGTCCAGTTTAAACTGTTGTATGGAAAGATGGAAAGTAATAAAACGATGTCGCTGCTATTGCTTACGCTGCAGTAAATACCATGTACATCTTCAAGTCTTTGCTTCGCATATTATTATCTCTCGCCATCACATCATCATCTTCAAATCAACAACATAATTTTTCTTGTACACTATTAGTGCATGCGCTTAGTTAAAATCCGTTTTAAGCCTCTTCGCGTCTGTTACTAACTTAAAAATACGAGCAGATCCTATAAGTTGATACTGCTGCTTGATTCATTCAAAATATTCTGGATGTGGAGTAAATTGAGATTCCGAAGAACGAACGAAGTGTTTTCTTGTGAAAGGACACATCTGCAGATTGTCTAATGCCATGAAATTCTGTTCATTTTCTTTGCTCTCTGCGTAATAATAATAATAAATATTGACATGACTTTTCCTACTAGCTACATAACTAATTAAATGAACGTCCATGTTTATGTCTCCTCAAGGCAGGGGCTGGACAATTTTAATTCTGCATCGCCAACAGTTTTCAATTAGAGACATGATCAGCATAAAAATACTATCTATTACAACTTGAGTATCGCATTAATTTCTCTGGTTTTAAGAGTATACATTTAATTACCAAATGCCATCAAAATGAACATAGATAAAATCCAGAGCTGTAAAAATAATTCATTAATAATCTGTTACGATTATTTTAGAAGCGCAATGGTCAGTGGACTAACAATGAAATCACTAAACTTACGAATACATATCAGTATCGGTATAAATGCATTGACAATTTTAAATCATATTCGTGTTAATGAGATATTTTATTAAACTGGTTATTTCAGGCAAGCAACTGATTTGATGAACTGGAAATGTTTAAAGGTCATAATTTCTTAAGACTGGACCGGCTCAGAAAAGATCTACTATACTGATTTAGGTAGTACGCATTGAGCAGATATTTTTTTATATAATACAGTAGAATCAGAATTCGTTTATAGTGACTATATATGCAATACAATCTTATGGAAGCCGTATCATTAGTAGAAGATATGAGTAAAAGCTTAAGCCAAGCCATATTTATTTGCCTTTTATGAAAAACTCTTGTGTTGGAAATATTAATGTAAACATGTTTGAACTGCATAAAATGTCAACTAAAGTAATATTTACCTTTTATAACACCCGCAATCCTTTGCAAAGCAAAATGTATAGCCTGATAGGCAGCATGCAATATTAAGAGCATTCATTTTATTTAATAACTAACTTTACTCACCTTGAAATTGAATGTCATTGGTATGTATATCCAAATAAACAAAATAATTCGAGATAAAAACGATACAACTAACTCAACAAATACTAAGAAAGTAGTAAGTTTTAGTTGCATGAAAAAAATCAAAATTCATAAACTCGATTCAGCCAAGTGCTGCTAGTTTGCTTGCATATTGTTTCAACATCTGAATTCACAAACTTTGAAGTGACACTACAGGAAATTGGTATATAAACAATATGACAAAACCAAAATTTATGCTTCAGTTGGCCTCTAGTTCCAAATTTGAAAAATGGCTAGACGAATGAATTGAATTTCTATTATGCAGGCAAGTACTATAATAGCTGTTGCAGTTGCGAATATACTTGAAATAATCAACTAATTATGAGGATATGAGAATTTCAACAACAGTTTGGTCTTGGTTAGCTTATTTCTTAATTTAATATATTTTTATTGATATATTTGCTATTAAAGTCTAATTCTCCACTAACAAGTTTTCTTACGTAGTCTAAACCGAGCTAGTGCGAAAAAAGGATTGAATTACTATTACAGGAAGAAAAATAAAAAAAGTTCATGTTCATATAAAAACTAGAGGGAAGAATTCTTGTTCTACTAATAATACAAATAACTAATTAAACAAACTCTGAAACTTCTTATCCTCTTGTTAAAAATATTATTTTAATTGAATTAGTCAGATTCACTATCAGATAATTGCTGGTTTTTGCGAGACCGTGTTTGCGCT
>JAANSO010002404.1:0-13582 GCA_036507315.1 Lepidocyrtus fimetarius
TATGACAAAAAAGCCTATTTTTCCTTGAATTGATAAAACTTTACCAAAAACACCACAGAGTTCATGTAAAAGCCTATCAAATTTAACATGAGTTCGGCTCTCATCACATAAAACAGCCTTTTTAGCAAAGATTTCACTTTCGCTCTACTTTTGGCAAAGTCTATATTTCAGCAATGACAATTCTGTCTATAGAGACTATAGAGTACTCAAATCATGCGCTTTTGTTATTGACAGATCTACTCTGGAGTATTTTCAATTGAAGTGCCTTTTGGATAGCACCACAGATCATAAAACGTACTAAAAATCATTATTTTTAGGAAGAAATTGACGTTTTAGCCCTAGTCAGAGTCCCGCTTTTACTGACCCATTTTGAAGCTTGAGAAGTCGATTTCTGTGTGTTTGATATTTTTTTGAATATTTTATTCTGAATCATTTTTACTGTTCAATTCATTAATTTTCAATAGATAAAAAATATAGCCTTCGGCAGGAAGAGTTTGAATGTGGTTGTGTTGTGACGTGATTTACAATTGAATCGAAGCTGCAAGGGAAAAAGTTGTTTGGCCAATCCTTCCTGTTATATAATCGCTTCATCTGATTTGACAAGATATTCTGAGGCTGGTATACTTGGATTTATTCAGCGTTGAACATCAAACAAGGTAAGTCACAAGTTTAATTCGCATTGGATAAATTAATTTAATCATTATTAGAACAATTTAGTGTGTAAGAAGGAGTATTTTAACTGTGTGAAGCATAAGAAAGGGAGAGGAATCGCAAAGGTCGTTTAAGAAGTAAATTACTCATTCTTCTGGTAGTTAGGTCATATAACTTATCATGTTTGACGTCCGTGATCTGAAGGAGAAGGGAAGAATATCTGAGAAGATTTAGTTACTAGTATGTAATAGTATTGTTCACTTCATACCTCATACCTGACGTCATTGTTATCTCTGCAACTCAAGATGGAAAAGATGTGCGTGTTGTATGAATCTTCTATTTTTTGTTTAGATCAACTTGCGTCATATAATGATGATTCATGAGGTAACGAATGTTAGTAAGTAAGCAGAAAAGAATAAGAGGATTTATAGATATATCAGAGAGGGAGTTATCCTTCCGCTCTTGTAATTAGTAGAAGAGGCATTAGTTTGTAACGATGCATGATTCAGTGTGCTACTGGCTCTCTGATTGATGTGGTGTGATCCAGTCTTTGTCATTTCTGTGCATGATAAACGGTAGTTAAAAAGAATTCAATGATTTTGCAAATAATATCTAATACAGCAGTTTCTCATTAACTTCTGATCATAATAGTTCTATTTCGTGTCTCACTAGTAGTGTTGCGTGATCAAAAAATCTTTTTGAAAGGGGATTGAATAATTTCAATTTTCAATAAAAGTAATAAACCTAATTTTTCATTTTTTTGCTAGACAAATGTATCCAAATCCGTACGGAAACTCGCAGCAGCAACAGCCCGGAATCGGCTTTCAACAGGTAGGCAACAAGGCAACCTATTGAAAATTGTCAGTATGTATTATATGCATGTCAGAGTAGTAACTGGCTATAAATATTTCCTTTTTAATATAGGGAAACCCACCATACCCACCAACACCTGGTTACCCACCGGCACCCGGTCAAGCTGCTCCATATCCTCCAGCACCTGGTGGTTATCCCCCAGCACCTAATCAAACCGTAGGTTATCCTACTCCTGGCTATCCACCTGCAACTGGATATCCTGCACCTACTCCTGGGTATCCTACAGCCCCTGGATATCCAGCCACAGCCAACACCAGGATACCCACCCAATACTGGTGCTGCGCCATACCCTGGTCAATCACCATATCCTGCGGCAACTCCTGCTTACTCAGCTCCTGGATATCCGCCTCAGCAAACTGTGCAGATAGGTGGATACCCTTCTCAATCGCCGTATCCTTCTGCTACTTCTGTTTCTCAACTAGGATCTGCTCCTGCTTACGGCCAGGCTTATCCAAGCGCCGGCATGCAACAGTATCAAGAAACCCCTTCTATTGCAGAAGGACCTTTTGACGCAACTTCGGATGCACAGATCTTACGAAAGGCAATGAAGGGATTTGGAACTGATGAAGCTGCCATCATAAATGTATTGGCCAGGCGTACCAATAATCAACGACAGCAGATTGCTCATGCTTTTAAAACCGGATTTGGAAAGGTACAGACCATATTAATAATTAATGTCATTGATTATGTCGTGTTGTTTTTAAAAGGGTTTACATAAAACCACGATTTCTGAACCTGAATTTTTAATTCCAATTGATTTAGGATTTAATCAAGGATTTGAAGAGTGAATTAAGTGGAAAGCTTGAAGACGTCGTTCTGGCCATGATGACTCCTCGGTATGACTATTTGGCAGATAAACTTTACAAGGCCATGAGCGGTATCGGAACCAAAGAAAAAACTCTTGTTGACATTTTATGTACTGCAACTAACAATGAAATTCGCGAGATCAATGCTGCATATGCTCGTCGTAAGTATGAAATAAGATATTTTGTCAGTCATCTTTCAGATTATCTTTAGACTTGGATCTTATTTTTGCTACTTTGTGTTTTACTACTAATAGGTTTCAACAAGTCTTTGGAATCTGATCTGCAAGGAGACACAAGTGGCCATTTCCGTCGTCTATTGGTGTCCGTAAATTCGGTAAGTATTTATTTCTGTAAATTCCAAAAGTTGTTTTGAATTTGAGTCAGGCTTTTAGAATCTTTTAACCAAAACTTCTTGTTGCTCTTTTGATAGGCTGGAAGAAGTGAGGACCCAAATGCAAATCCAGCTATTGCTGCGCAGGATGCTCAAGCATTATACAAAGCAGGTGCGTTAAAAGGTTTAAATTCAAAGTTAGCAATCTTTAACATAATGTTATAAATAATTCCAGGTGAAAAGAAAATTGGAACAGATGAATCTACTTTTAACATGATTCTGGCTACAAGGAGCTTTGCACAAATTCGATTGATGCTTCATGAGTACGAGCGTCTTACTGGTCACTCTTTGGAAAAGGCAATTCAGAACGAGTTTTCTGGAGATGTTGAAACAGGATTACTTGCTGTTGGTAAGNGAACGAGTTTTCTGGAGATGTTGAAACAGGATTACTTGCTGTTGGTAAGTAAACGAACGAAAGCGATTAGCAGTTTGGAGATTTTGTTCTTAATTCCAGGAATTCTCGTAAATAACGGCTTTTATGATTTTCAGTTAAAAGTGCTCGAAACCGTGCAGCGTACTTTGCTGAACGACTTCATGACAGCCTTGCAGGAATGGGTACTAAAGATCAAGATTTGATCTTTCTCGTCGTCACACGTTCTGAGATTGACATGGAAAATATTAAGCAGGAGTATAACCGGAACTATCACAAATCTCTGGCCCAGGCTATTTCAGTAAGTCAATTAAAAAACGAACATAAACATTAAATGCAGCTTCAAAAACATAAAATGATTTAATACTATTTTTATATTTTTATTATTTGCAGAGCGATACCAGCGGGGACTACAAGAAAATCTTACTAGCAATGATTGGCATGTAATTCGTCACGACACTACCATTTTGAATTTTATTATTTTTATTCCTCGACGATACCGCTAGCTTGTCCAAGTTCTTTTCAGATTGATTTTATTACTTATTGTTGTGCAGTGCAGAATGTAGATAACCAAACACTGCTTGTTAATTTAAGATTAATGTACTTTAATAATCCGATTTTGTTCAATGATGACGGAGTACTTTGTACTTATCAACTTAACATCTTTAAATAATTCATGATTATAATATTAACCTAAGACATTAGTGTCTTTCCACATCTTGACTTTCCCAGAGATTGATACTTTTCGGGCTTTCTCTTTCCACATTACCATAAATGGCAGTAAATCTTTCAATGTTGCTAGTATGCTTATCATATTTGATAAACAGGTTTGTGCCAATAACTTTAAGCTGCAGTACAATCTATATTTTTAAGTTTTGTGTCCACATTTCATGTGAACTTATTAATGACTGGATGAATTTAATTATGGTGCCTAAATGAAAGTTAACTTGGTGTCTACTTCGTATTCGGACTTTGTAACTTTTTGTGCTAAACTGTGTGATCAATTATGTACTCTTACAAAGATTTACCTGTTAAGAAACTAATGAAAAAAGATCTTTAATAGTATGTAATATTGTATGTAGGCCTATAGCTAATCTGAATTTTGCATTCTACTACAATATCTTCTCTGAGGTTTACTATAATTATGCCATTGAAAATTAACTTATGAACCTTGACTTTCAAATTTACCTGACATTATTAAAACATGTATTACAATTATCGTATCTTACTCTTTTTAATTATTATACAAAACTGACTTAAATATGAAATAAATCATATGTACATACGATAATAAATGTTTCTTTCAAATATAGCACTGATTAAATTCGAATTTTTTCGATAGGATAATTCAGAAAAGCATCAAAATAGCCACATTCTTCCTGTCTCATTCAGAGTGTGAAGGATGCTTATCATAAAAATCTTGTCTCATAAAATAGGCACCTCATCCAAAAGCAAGCGCCTGCGAATAAATGCGCAGTGAGCCGAGACCGTCAAAACATCTTTTTTCATTGTAAAAATGGAGAGTGCGAGTGCAAAAATTGTACAGTGCAGCCCACACAGCTGTGCTGTCCTGTCAAAAATATTTTCATTCTGTTCTCAGGTGTGTTTTTGACATAACAGTAAAAAGAGTGATTTTATTACGTCTTCCTTGTTTCTTGCAATTCAAAATTGTACAAAGT
Source organism: Lepidocyrtus fimetarius (assembly GCA_036507315.1). Classification (NCBI taxonomy): domain Eukaryota; kingdom Metazoa; phylum Arthropoda; class Collembola; order Entomobryomorpha; family Entomobryidae; genus Lepidocyrtus; species Lepidocyrtus fimetarius. The sequence goes on from JAANSO010002404.1 coordinate 4,771, forward strand.
TTGCAATTTTTATGAGGAAGAAAGTGTTTGGTGAAGTTTTAATTTGGATATATTAAACATCCACAAACCTTAATTTATTTATTCCTTAAAGGTTTCTTAAACCAGGAAAAAATGATTTGGTCAACAACATAAGCGGAAAAGGTATGCGATTTGGTCATTACAAATCCTGCATAAATTTGCACTTATGAAATTTTAGAAATTTGTATAGAAATAAATACTTTTGCTCAAGGTCGCATAGTCTTTGTTTGAATAGCTTGAAAAGGGGGTGGTGATTTTATTTAGTCAAATATAAACTGTTCCATGCTAAAAAATAAAGAAAACGCATTGCAAATGGGATTTAGTGGGTAGATTGAATACCTTCTGTTTATTCAATTTTTTGCAATACAATGACAGAATAGGAAGGAAGGACGAAATTGTTAATAAAAACCAAGCCTAGTTAGTACACGTTAATCTTCATAATTTGCTATAATTTGCAATGTGTTGAAATAAGACTAAAATTAGGACGAAGACTATTATTGAAAGCCTAATAACTATATGAAGGGATGTGCCACTTGTTGATGAATGGGAGGAAATTGCACGACTCTTTCTTAAATGCAAAAAAGACAAGCGTTTACAGGATAGACGCTCTAATTTTCTGCGAGGATAATCCTTATGAATGGCTGAGTGACTCATTCATTTACTTGGTACAAAATCAATATGAATTAATCATTTAAAGTTTTTCCTTACATTTTTATGCTATGAGCGTCATATATATCTACTAAGTAATCAGTAATCACTGGTAATATCTGCGCGATTGCTTTCGCATTTTGTCATTCTGCCATGCAATTTTAATACAAAAGCGAAATTAATCATCCTTTTCTTTTATGCATTCTTTAAATACTCCTGTTGATACTGGGATTCACATTTAAGGTTTTAAAACATAGGACTAATTTCGTTTAAATTCTTGTGAAAGAAAGTGAACGTGATTGCAGTATTCTATGTAGAATTTTGATATAAAATTTCGTTGTATGTGGGAATGTACAAAATCCAAACCTATCACGCTTAAACAAGTAAAAACAAAAAGTTCATAATCTAATTTTATTATTGCACTGACGTTCATTTGACCTTTGACCTAATGTTCAGTGTTAGTTAAATCAGGATGATTCCGGTTAAGACTTGTGAACTTTGTTTAATTTAAATACAAATTAAAACTATTGCAATCACATTCAGTGCTATGACACAATACTTGGCGACTAAATTTTCTATTTTAAAGCAAGAATTTACTATTTATTGCAATTGCGTAGGAATCCAATGACAAACAAAATGACTGATTAAGTACGACCTTCACCTTCTCCTCTTCTTTGTTTTAATTTTGAGTTTTGTATGGCCGGCTTTTGTTTGTCAGGCTTCTATACTTCTTGACTCTCTTTCTATTTTCAGATTCAATAGACTTGGCCGGCCGTCCTTGGGTGCCTTCAACCTTTTGGAAATGAATACACTCCTCTTTTTCTTTGTCTGCAGTTGATTTCTCTAGTAGAGATACCTCAAACAAATTGGTTAGATTCCATTCGAATTGCTCAAAGGTAAATTCTTATTCAAGAGTTAGAATTTTTTCTCCTTCTGATTGTATTTAATAGAAACTTTAATCGACTTTTTTTTATTTTCAGCTTGAATCGAATATGAAAATACATTTGAATACTAACAGAAGCAGAATCCACTTGAAGTTTATGGAGGTGAATCATTGTGAATTTTTTACTAAAAACTGTTAAGGATGAGTGAAGGTCGAGAAGGTGTTGGGAGCGTAACAAATGCTCCCCCAACTCGGACAGGAAGTTATCATGGAACAACAACAGAAGTCATTTTCCCTGACGTATCTATGAATACTGAAATATCTAGTCTTGATACAACTCCCTCGTCCTCAACCTCTCAAGGCACTACTCCAATTTCAATATTTAAACTAAGTAAAGGTCAGAGGATAATTGCAGGAAGTGGACATGTACTTAATGATCTGTGCGCTTCATTGTGGTTTACTTATCTACTTTTATATATGCAAAAAGTTGTCAAGTTTAACGATACTTATGCGGCTGGACTTTTACTTTGGGGCCAAGTAAGACTTTAACTATTTCGCTTTTTCCACGTTTGATTTAAACAATTTGTTTAATGTACTTTTGTGAGTTCTAAAACATATATGTACTATTTTACTTGTTCATAGGTCGTTGATGGAGTAGCGACTCCTTTAGTTGGTTATGAAACCGACCATGTACAAAATTTATTTCCCTGTATGAAATCATACGGAAGATGCAAATCGTGGCATTTATTAGGTAGTTTAAATTCGTTTTAATAGAGCAGTGATTGTTTTTACTAAAAGGATGACTGTTTTTAATAAATATGCCTTTTTTGCAGGAATTGTATTAGTAGCAAGCAGTTTCCCATTTATATTTTCGCCGTGCGTCGGTTATAGTTTTTATTCGGATGAATGGGCGCAAGTTGCAGATTGGAAAAAGGCTGTTTATTATGCTCCGTTCATTGCTATTTTTCAAATAGGATGGGCTTGCACACAAATCTCTCATCTTGCACTTATTCCAAAGCTCACTCCAGACGACTTAATTCGCACTGAAATTTTAGCAATTAGGTAAGTTAGGAAATAAAGTTAATCATATCTTTGATATTGAAATACAGATACAACAAAAACATTTTATTAACTTTTTCACAGATATGCGTTTACAGTAGGAGCTAACATATCAGTATTCGTGATGACGTGGATTTTCCTTTCTGGTGTAGGGAAGGAACACCATCATAAAAAATGCGAAGTTGGTACGGACGATTCTTCTAGTTTCAGCGTAAGAAAGAACTACAATGAATATGAATTTGTTTACAAACGGAGAATTTTATCAGTATTTTATTAGATTCGTTGTTATTTTATATAGTTTATTGCAATGATATCGGTCGGTTTGGGAGGCATATTTTCTTTCCTGTTTCACGGCTTTGTCATTGAAAAATCCGACCAAATTGTGAAGAGGAGTGCTTCCATGCTCAAAGTCCAAGAATCTCTTACAAATATCCCAGATAGAAGTTTGGAAAGTCCAGGTGCTAATCCTTCAAATAATAATCCAGGCTGTTGCGGTGATGTGATTAGTCGTCCCAATGATATAGTAGAACGACGCCTTAGAAGAAACAGAACCCCAACTAGACTTCGTTCATCTGGCCAGGAAGGCGAATCCTTACTTGCAAGTGACAATGAACCTGAAGATCAAATTACAACTGCTGACAGTGCGAACAAAACCTGCAGCCTTAGTGGATCATCCAACGTTTTAAAACCAGCGAAAAATTTTTCCACAAAAGATTTAAATGCAGGAAAAGAAAATATGACAGTTAAAGACTGGTTAATACTTCCTCAGTTTTACACGGTAAGTTGAGTTATTTGGGTAGGCTATGCAGAGTTAGTTGCTTGTTATATATGTCGCAGCGTCGTAGGTTAATTCATTTTGTATTTATTAATGTAGGTGGCTTGTTTGTACTTAAGTACCAGATTAGCCGTTAATTTATCTCAAACATACATGCCATTCTATGTGGAGACCAGCTTAGGTCTAGATTGTAGTGCAGTTGCTGTGATTCCCTTGATAATGTACAGCTCAGGATTTGCAGTTTCCCTTGTAATAAAGATGTTGAATAAGTACTTGGGAAGGCAATTGGCATATGCAATCGGTACTATTCTTATTATAATAGGAGCCAGCCTTGTCTTATTTTTGGATTTCTCCTCTCCTTCTAACGGCTGGGCAATTTATGTCGTAGCCATTTTTATAGGTACAGTCCCAACCAAACCATTTCAAGTATTTAATTTTGAAGTGTTTTTTTCGACAATTATAATAATACTTTGACGTTCCTTTTTATAGGAGGAGGATCCTCTGCCATTCTTGTAACTAGTCTTTCGATTACTGCTGACTTGATTGGCAATAACGTTGAAAGTGGTGCATTTGTTTATGGTGCTATGAGTTTCTGTGATAAAATTTCTTGCGGTTTGGCTGTAGTTCTGATAAACAGCTTACTACCGTGCAAGTAAGTCTAAAAATACATATTCAAGTTGTTAATAATGTTTTAAGTACCTTACATTAACATTGATACCCTTGTATTAAATGCAATTTCGTTTTTGAAGGGACGAAAGGAAAACTTGCGTAGACGGATCGAATAAAGTGTTTTATACAGACGCTTTAGGGTTCTCAACCGGAGGTGAGTGCAAAATATTTAATTGTAAAGGAGGCAAATATAAATAAATCTATGTACTTATTTATTAAATACAAATATTTCATGTAACAGGTTCTGCGCTAAGTGGTTTAACATTCATTTTAATCATGACATTGATGATAATGAGAAAATCAAGAAGACAATCTACGACAGCAGCAAATCCGAGAGAAGAGGTGTCGAGTTAAAAAATGTCTTCCAAACATTAAATATGTCGTACAAAGTAATACATATAATAATGTAATATAATACTGAGTAAATATACACACTCGCAAACACATCACAGATCTGGTGATAATAAATGGTTAAATTTTAAATAGCATTTTGTTACGTTTTTATATAATATCAATCACGAATGGTTGGTTTAAATAAAGAAGTCGTATATTTATGAGAATAGTCTTGCACCCTGTAGTAATTGTATTTTCATTAATGACAATGAGACATTATTCTCCAGCTTTAGAGAAAGTTTGCCAATACATGAACCATCCATACAAAGAAACGGCGAATCAATTACTACTTTAGTTATTTTGGAATACAACTAATGCCTCAGCAGAGAATTCCGGCCTAAGCAGATGGACAAGGATACATTTAAGTAAATATATGGAAAAAGGTACAACAGTGACAACAACTTTGAAGTTAAAAAACTACATATCTTTGCAGACTTATCACGTTATTTAGGAAATGTGAATTAAATAAATATATATGACTTCATAGATCAAGATCAAGATCACGATTACTTATATAATAGCCCTCAAATAATTACAATCCCTTCTTCATTTTCCAAGCGTGTAGCATTGACCAAATTGCCAGTGGGCGCATGTAACCAATTGCGCGATATTTCTTTGACTGCAGCAACGCTTCTGGTGTCTCGAACCCCATCCCTATTTTTTCATATACGGTACGGTAAATACCTTCAGCAGTTTTGAAGCCCTCGTCTACCATCCCCTGCAAGAGTGAAGTTGTTTGCGATTTAAGTAAGCTAATAAAAATTTGCATTCCAAATTTCAATTTAATGTTATAATATAAACAACAACAGCTTACTTCATGAATAAGAGTTGCGGCAAGTGCATACGTGACGCCTAAATTGAAAGAAAGGTTTAAAATAACCACTTACATCTTGATTTTCTTGTTAATTTTTTTTCTTGAATGTGATTAACCACTTACCAGTCCATGCTTCTTCACCTAAGGGAGTGTAAATAAAAAATGATGAGAAATTAATATCATTAATACACAATTAACTTTAAAATGTCAAATTAAACTTACTTTGAATTGTGTATGTATCTACAGTCCCATTAGGAAGCATTCCATTTACACAACCCATTGTCCCATCCATAAATTTCAAAACATTGTTGCGGTAGATCGTTGCAAGCGCTTTCTTTACATTTGGCTTTGGAAACACAGCATAAGAATCCACTCCACCGCACATGCTATGCAAGATTTAACATTTTAAAAACATAACGCATTCAATTCTTTACTCATGTAATTAGTTTAATTAACACACCTTAGCCACCAATGTCCGCAAAGCTGATCAGACATAATTGAATTTTCATGAGCTCGTCCGGAACAGTCAAACTTGTAATAATCTCCAGTCCACAGCTTTTCATGAAATGACTTTTTTCCTTTTCCCAAAGTTTCCGAATAGCACATCAAGTCAGAATCTTTTCCATCATACTCATCACAAGCCTTCAACATTTCAACCATTGATGCCAACGCTGCCAGCCAAAGAGATCCACAATAGGCACTACACCAACAACGAATTTTGAATTAGATTTATTTAATTAAATTAAGTACAACGAAGAATGAAGATTTATACTGACCTAGTGCCTTTCATAATCCACGTATCATAAGTTTGATCAGCAGACCCAGAGTTTTCAATCATTCCATCATCATCCAAATCCCATTGCAAAGATTTCTTCATAACTTGATTACATGTGGGAAGCATGTCATTCAAATACTTCTTGTTTTCAGTGAATTTATAATCTCGAAAAACTTGAAGAACGAATTTTAAATTCAAATCTTTCCAAGAAGAGATATCATGCATTAAGTAGGAATTGATTTTGGTATATGGCTCTTCACAGGGATCGCCCAAGTCATGTGGAACGGAGTCTTTAACTTTTCTGCAACATCGTACTCCGTCAAACAAACAAGTTCTTCTTGATGTATCTTCAAAATTTACTGAGTCTGCAAAGTCATACTGCAAACTTAATTGCAACTTTGGCCATAGCATTGTGATCGCGTATGAGGCGTAAAAGTGGACATCGTATGTGTTGAACATTCTATATTCGTGTGCTTCCAAATATGCAAATCTTCCAATTTCTTTACGAATGTCGTCCTCTTTGGTTACGATCTTTGGTAAAGTTGCAGTATCATACTCCAGCCATAAGGTTCCTCCATCAGAAATGAAATAAAGCTCATTAAAAAGAGCGCTTTTGAACCACTCTGGTAGTTTTCTGAGAAAATTACAAAATTCAATTATGTACCACTTTTACAGAAAATGTAGGTAACAGCAGTTTGTTTTTTTCATATTTTCAGTTTCAGTATACTTACTGATCTGAAAGTGTTGAATTCTGCCATTTTTCAATTTCAATGTCCCATTCTGCAAACTTGGAAATGGAGAGTGTAATTAAATTACGGATGGGGGCAGTAAACGTGTTTTCGTCAGCATTTCTACATGATCTATTTACAAAGCGTGTGTATCTTCTGTAATTGCAAAACATTTTTATACATCAAATGTTATTCATGCTGACCTCACTAATTTGTCTGTTTTCGTATTCTTACCTCTTGAAAATAGCAGTTTTTCCAGGAAACCTGATTTCAGGTTGGTCCCATGTTAAGCAAAATATCATTAACGACTTTTGTGATGGAGCTACGCTAGATTGACAACAAGTAGCTACTCCCAACTCTCCTTTCAGCATTTCAAACGAAGGTCCATCACAAGAAAGATTGCCTGCTTTAGATAATTGTTCCCAAATGTCATTTCCAGTTTTTAGATCGAATCTGCTCCAGCAACTAACAAGTTGGTTTGTCTGTGGCATCAAATAATATTAAATTAATTTTAAAAATTAGTCTAATTGCCAAGTTTTCAGTAGTCTTAAATAGTTAAAAAATTGTACTGACATTACCTGTTCCAAACATCCAATACCATACGTAGTGCAGTTTCCGTTAATTTCATGATCTAGTGCTACGCCCTTTATTGACAAATCCCCCAATGCCGATGTGAAAGTTTGACTAGAACATTTCTTCTTCTTATCGTTTTCAGATCCGTCTCCGTTTTTAAATGTGAATGTTAATGAGATTTGATAATTCTTTTTACTTTGATTCTCTACCTCCCATACAAAAACAGCCGTGGGCAGACAAGAGTCCTACAAGAATTTATTCACCTCATACATAATATTTTGAAAAAGGTATTATGCAAATCTACAATTAAGTGCTTTGACATACATACCTGATAATCATTTGGAATGACCGGAGATATTTGCTTACATATCAGTTTCAGATCTAGCTCTGGAATATTGTATGTGTACCAAGCCCGAGGATACAAGGCATGATAACTTCCATCGTTGGGATCATAAGACCAATCCCACGAAGATAATATGCCCTTGGGTGGAGCAGCAGCCCCAGAAAGGACTTTTTGATAAATATTCTTTCCCTTTTCATCGAGAACTGTCAAGATAAACTGATCTGCATGAACTACATTGTATGTATACAGTCCAGGAGTCATTTGAAATCGACAAAATTCGCCTTTAAATCCTCTGCCAATACTTCCACTCCCTATCCCGCCAAGTGGCACCCCTACAAACGAATACATTCAAGCTTTAAACAATCAAAAACTTCAACAAATGTTTCAGGAACAAATTATTAATTAATTTACCATATAATTGCTTCCCGTTTAAAGTTATCATATCAATAAAAGGCTTGATTCCCCTAATGAGATAGGTTTTGATCCACCAAAAGAAATATCTATTACAAAGTAAAAACCAAATAATTTAAACTTCCACGCAAAAGAACTATGGGTTTACTTGTGAAGCTCCGAACCTTATGCAAAGCGGTAAGAGATCCGGTATCTGATGAAGCCGTGGTTTCAAATTCTGGCTCCATGTTTCACTAAAAACATGATTCATTCGAACTTTCCATCCATACCCTGGAGGAGATTCCAAAGGCTTTAGGGTAAGGTCCAAGTTGAGATTAACGTCAACCTCTGCAGGATTACTTATTTTTGAATCCATTTTAAATAATTCCCAATTGTCGAGATTCTAGTAGATGAGATGAAAAGGTCAACAGTTTCAGTCCTTAGTTCCTATATATTCCTCCAACAAGCTTTAACCACAGATTTGGATCACGAAATAACACACATTAAATCAAATTGATTGAAAGTTATGCAAACTTCACACAATTATCTTTTAGAAAATAGAGCTAATAAGTTTAAATATCCAAGCTACATAATAAAATCTGACTAGCCAAACTATTGCAACAGTTTATCTTGCTTCTTAACGGTTAATTTGTGGTTAATCCGTATTTAACCGACTATCAACCTGGAGCATCTGATAAACACCTGATGATAAGGTCTGCAATCATCTGCTGACAAGACACTCTG
>JAANSO010002405.1:0-11619 GCA_036507315.1 Lepidocyrtus fimetarius
TGTTTCCCTCGAGCTAATGTTACATGGCTATTGGGAAATGGCTTCGAGGTCAAGGCCCGTTCCGTATTTCTAGATGGATTTCTCCTTAAGGGCTAATTTCCAATATTAAAAACTGCTTTTGGTAGCTAATTGGCCGTAAAACTTATCATTATTTGCCTTTGGGGCATCCTGCAGCAAAAAAGACTTTTGTCTAAGGTTTACTGTAGAGCGGATGTAATTTGGTTTTAATGTAATAATTATGGTATATGGAATAGTGCTTTTTTTGCTAATTACATAATGCAGCCTTTTGTAATTAAATGAGGGTCAAATTTTAATTTATTTTTTTCCTTTCACTAATGCAGCTCAACCTCCTCTTTCTCTTGAACATTATGCGAGTCCTTGTCACCAAATTGAGGGAAAGTAATTCAACGGAAGCCCAGCAAGTCCGGTAGGAATAATACTTTTTTGTTCGCAAAAGCTAATTTACATTTTTTGGAAGCAATTTCATGACTCATGATGAGTCAAAAAAATACATTACCTAAGTAAAAAGATAAACATAGCGTAGGCGTTCCTTTTGTAACGATAATGAAATATTACCGAATACAGAGGCAGGTGCATTTTTTCTATCATCGGGCTTATGTTTACTCGTCAAACAATTTAAAATTTTTGATTTTTGCAAAAAAAAACTTATTTGTTACAGGAAAGCTGTCCGAGCAGCGATTGTGTTATTGCCCCTTTTGGGCATAACCCACTCAATCCAAATGGTTCACTCTCCCGTGGAAAAATCAACTTTTGAGTTTGGTGCGTGGTCGTATGGAACGGCTTTCTTGTCAACATTCCAAGGCTTCTTTTGTTCCCTCATTTATTGCTTCCTGAATGGAGAGGTTTGCTTAGGATAAATAATTTTCCTTTGCTTAATTATCTCACAAATTAAAAGAAAATATTAGGAAAATTGAAATTAAGTAGATTTTTATTTTTAAATTGCCATATGCTTAATATTATCCGTATTTTCAGGTACAAGTCCAAGTCAAGCGGTATTGTCGAACATACTGGCACGGGAAAAGCGCAGGTGGAGGAACACTCCGAAGGAAAAGCTTTGGGGCTTCAATCATGAACCAGGTTAAAGGGAAGAGCAGGTGGGATTGCGGTTGGTGGAGGAGCTGTTGTTGCTGGTGGGGCTGACGATGGTAAGTTTAAAGCAGGAGAGCAGAACAAATTGGAAAAGGGAATGATGCTACTCCAAGAAAAGCTTAATAACGGTTTGGGGAAAGGAGGGAAAGGGAGTAAGAACGCTAACAAAGAAGGATTGGTTGCAGCTGCTGTTGGAAATCAAAATGAGTTGGCTTCTGATCCATTTTATGAGAATTGGGACGAGGCAGAGTTATCTTCTCATAATAACGTTATAATCGAACTTGTGGAAATCCCTCAGAGCAAAATAACGAATAACAAGGGTCAAAATCATCAGAGTAATCATAAGCAACAAGGAAATGGGAAGGAGAATGCTCCAGGCAATAATAATGATAACTCGATTATTATTAGCAATCATTTATCAGTTGAAGTTGGGAATGGCGCAACTGGAGGTAAACGGAAGATGACATGAAATGAACGAAGCGGAGGATGTGGATGGAAAGGTTGTGGTGGTTAATGTGGGGGATCAGGAAGTGATTGCTGAATCTGAATTGAATATTATGAAGAATGGTTCAAAGGATGGGAACCAGGAAGATGATAAGGTTCTTTTAGTAGAGGAATTTAAGGATGGGGATGAAACGGATGTGGATTCTGATTTTGGGTGAATTTCTTAATTATTTAAGTACTATAATAGTTGTGCATAATTAATTAAGTTTATTGCATAATGAAGTTACTGCTTTAAAATCTATATTAAACATTGTAAATAAGCTTATAAATATATTTTGGAAAGTAATTAAGAAAGCTTTTTGGTAATAAAATTGATTTTTATTGATTCATGATGGACGGGGGACGTGGTTTTTGCAGATTTTGATTTTTTATATATTGGACGGTTAAAAACTTGCGAATTTTGTTGTTATATTATTAAAAATTGTATTAGTATTTATTATTCTACGGTTAATTAGCATTCAGCATCAATTCCACCGCTTTCTTGTTTATCACATTCTGTAAGGAAGGTCCCAGCAAACTCAGAATGTCTTATTCCCAAGCTAAAGGCAGGAGGCTGGCGGTAAACTCTTCTGGAGGAGTTGTCCACATTGTAGGATCCAGGACCTGCGTTAACACTTTGTGACTTCAAATCCTTCCATCTCCCTTTGATAGTGACTTCTCCTCCTTTGCTCTTGATTATGTCAGGAGAACCAATCTGGTAGATGGGGCCTGGAGACTGACTCATCTTCTCAATGGGTGGCCATCTTCCCTTACTGGAAAGAAAAAGATAAAACACGTTAGTCTCTTTCAAACAAAGTCTGACATTAGTATACGCATGTAGGCAGATGTGAGGTAAGACTTGCATTGAAGCTTCACCGGCAGCAGCCTTATCAGGAATCCTTGGTCCTAAACAAGGTGGCAACAAGTAGATTGGTCCAGGAGAGGCTTTCCCTAGCTCAATGACTTTTGTTCTGAAGGAAAGAGGTTGTGAAGGAGGCTTTCGGCGATTCACGTTGATATTTGGATAGTAAGCAGCAGGTCCCGGAGTGTCTGTAATGAATTCTGCAACGAACAAAAACAATCTTAATTAAAAGTTTCAACATAAACACAGCTGATTAACTTATTGACTTACCAATTTGCTTATGCCTTCCAACGAGGGTGTAAGCCGGTGCTCCATCTGGACCCTTTGCAGTTTGTCCTTTTGGAATCCCATAAATTGGCCCTGGGCTTTGAGGGTATGCAAGCAGGGTTGAGCCCAACTTGAGACCTAAGCTGTAGGCTGGATTCCTCTTCCGGGTTTCGTCATGCCCTACGTAACCCACCGTTGGAGGGAGGAGGTAAGCTGGACCAGGTCCTTTCTCTCCGCGGAGCCTTGCCCTTCTTTCTTCCACAGACAAACCACCACCACCACCAGCAGAAGCGGGAGCATCAGCCATTTTAATATCTTCAACAACAAAATCACCTTTCCGGTCGATAATAAACTTCTAGAACTGTCAAGTTCTTATCTTACTGAAGCCAATAAATAGGTTATCGAAAGATAAGCTGAAGCTAATTAACTTAACTAAAAGATAACCTAAAGGAAAGATAACCTAGAACTAGCCTAAAAATACGAACTTAAAATTAAATCCGAATCAAAAGTGAAAGTAAAAAAATTAAAAAACCGGAATGAGACATTTTTTGTTTGTTGACTTCCGTTTTGCGTTGTTTACAAATTTGCATGCATTTTTCCATAGTGACCAAGTCTCACTTAGCCCCAACTCACCTAAACGTTCACTTCACAACTTTCAGTTAATACCACAGACAATGAAATCTACCTTATCTGTACCTTTCAAACCTCCCAAAATAATAAAACTCCTTCAAAATAGCTTCAGGGTCAAGTCCAACTCCATTTCTAAACAACAATGAACAATGCCATTGCAAAATTCAACGCACATTTACTCATTCTGCTTATAATATTTGCAAATTATATTTACGCTACGACTTACGCAAAAAGCAGAAAGACAGTAATAAACTTTTAATGATCTTTTTAAGTTGGGAGGGTTTCAGTAATGACCGTTTTTTACTACTTTTGCTCATGTTTAAGAAGATAATGGTTAACAAGAGTGAATGGAATTCCTGGAAAATCTATTCATATTATAATACTTTCCATAAAAGTTTTGAACAAAGCTTGAAAATAAAAGTTGCAGCTGGAGCTGGACTCTAAAGAAACTCTGACCAAAGACAATATGCCTTATTTTATAATTTTAGATATTTTATGACTTTACAACCAGAAGAACGAGGGGATGGTTTCTTTGCTTTGTCCATTGCAAAAATTGCGAAATTCATCGTTTTAAAACATGACATAAGCCCAATGCCAATTTATTGCAGTGCTCATCGCGGGTCCTCCTTACTCAATTTGACACTGGTTGAGCTTCAAAATGTTTTTTTTTCCAAACGTAATAAAAGAAAGGAAAGAAAAATACTGCTTGGATGATGATAATCACTGACACTGGAAGTGGTGATTTGGTAATTGGCGAAAATGTTGTTGTAATAGAAGCTATTTTGCAGATGTCATTTTTGCAACAGTGTCCATTTCTCAATAATATTTATGATTTTGCAATGCCTCTTCATTCAACTGTGGAAAATCAGGAAGATTGAAGGCAGAGAAATAAAAATGGGAGACTTCTGACTCTGAAAGAAAGGTATAAATTATTTTTATTGCGAAAAGTAAAATTCGCAATGGTATAGAGGAATACGAATGAGCAGCGTCAATAAAAGAACAAAAAATATCTCTTTTTCTCAGTTTAAAGCTGAAGGGGTTTTAAACAACAAAATGTGTAAATACAATCGTATTGTGCTTTGCGTTTGAAAATAAATTCGAATTTACGCAGAAGATAATAAGAAAAAATATTCTTCGTTTTATTTGCTTTTCTTACTTTCCTTGATAATGCTTAGAAATAACTTTTGAAGTCTTTTATTTGCTTGTTTTGTCCTGATGTATGAGTGAATAGTAGTCCCACATCAAATCATTTATATAAAAAATGTTATTAAAGTTGCATAATAATAAAAATGAAGAAAATTCAGTAATTCTTTTGATTAGTCTTGAGAATTGGAAAAGCCTTGAAGAAAAAATGAAAGCCTGCTGCTAGCATTTTTCTATTTTGCTTTCATTCCTTTAGGACACATTTTTGCAAATTGTGTAAAATAAGGCAGTCTGGAGGCTGTTCTTTTGAGCTACTTTGCAATATGATGGCAAATAGAAAGTAGTTACAAGCCTTGAAGAAAAAATGAAAGCCTGCTGCTAGCATTTTTCTATTTTGCTTTCATTCCTTTAGGACACATTTTTGCAAATTGTATAAAATAAGACAGTCTGGAGGCTGTTCTTTGAGCTACTTTGCAATATGATGGCAAATAAAAGCAGTTACGTCATATCGTGCGAAAAAGAACTACCTGAGGATGATAATTCATAGTGGGAAAAGTTTATTGAGGACATTTTTTGTTATAAATGATGAAAAAGAGCAGCTGCACATCACAAAAATATTTAATTCTTTCCCATTTTTTGCAAGTTTAACTTGCGTGTCTGCTGATGAAGAAGAAAATCGCATGTTAGCAAAGAAGGAAGATTAGACAGAATAGCTCAAAAGTAGGTTAGCCATTTGATGTATTAAATCAATTATGTTTGGAGCTTGAAAGCTGGAGCAAATGGTTGGAAAGTTACGTTAGTTAATTTTCAAGCATGCTTTGTCAGTCTGGTAAATTTTCATTTTAAAGCTTGTGTCCCAAATCATGTTTATTTTTAGACAGGGAACAAAAGGTAAATGAAAAATGGGCAGAGTCACTTTAGATTTTAGCCTTCGAAACTTCCTTTTCGAGAAATGTCAAACGATTTTATTGCAGGAAAGTGTATAAACTAAACTTATGTTAATAATAAAATTAAAGCTGGACTTGGAAGGGAGACTGTCTCCATTTTAACCAGCTTGAAATTGTTCTTTTGAGAAGGAATTAAAACAGAAATTCAATAGGTTTCTTAGAAAAAGGATTTTGGTCAAGGAATAAGAAAAGGAAGCCGGCAGAGAACAATGAACAAAAAGTCCTTCACATATTAAAATAAGGACTTGAAAGGGTTAAAGTAAGACTTATGAAAAGACCTAATCCAGTTAAGGTTGACTACCTGTTCACTCTCCTTCCTTTTTAGTTATTCATCCCGCCTATTTTCTTTTCCTTTCTGACTCCAAGCAAAATGAAAAACTTTCTAAAATTCTAAAATTAGAATTTAAATGTTTAGTAACCCTGCCACGTTTGGTTTAAGGAATAGCATAACCGACAAAAACTTTAAACTGGAGTTGCTTTTAGTATGCCATTCTAAAGCTATTTGAGAAATCAAAGCGAACATGAAAAAGAAGTGGACACTATTGCTAATAACAATTACATTTAAGTGTCTTATTCTTATTCTTCATAAAACCCTTTTTGTAATTCGTTTACAAAATGCAATATAATCTGTCTCATGCAGAAGGAAAGTTCAGTTTCTAGAAATACTCCAAAATGCCTAGTCAAGTTCTCTCAACCTTCTTCACGGATACAAGCTTTGCAAGCAATCGGAAGTAACTGTAACAGAGTACCAAGAAGAATAAAAAATACGTTGCTGTATCCAAATCTCAAAGTACAAAGTACCCAACAGCTTTACCTGGAACAGGAAAAGAAGCTGAGGAATACCTGAATCTCATCTCAATTTTGTTATATTGCATGTCAAGGAATGAAATCAATATTGACCAAGAACATCACACTAAATATCATTACTTGCCATATTTTCTTGCTTCCTCAGCCTTTTTCATTTACCTTTTACTACCCTTTTTCACCTTTTCTCCTTGATTTTCATTGTTATTTTTTGTAACGGTGTATCCATTCTTTTGAAGGTTTCAACAAGCAAAAAAGGTATCACCGTCACCGGCCATAATCACACATTTGATTTTCACGTGGCCCCTACGTGATCCACTTCTCTCCGTTGCTGTTGAATATTGGCTTGTTTTTTTTGGGTGACGGAAGAAAAAAACGGCCTTATTTTTCAATAATCCGTTTTTCTGGTATTACCTTGAAATCTAGGAAAAAACCAAAATCCACCACAAGAAAGGTCTTACAGAGACAATATTGTATTTACAAAGCTTTACAGACAAAATAGAAATACAAATCCTTCGCTTTTTCCTACTTTTTCTAGAAATGAAACTAATTTTTATGTTCTAGAAAACTATCCAAAGCATCGTAGGCGTAAAGTTTTCTGGCTTGTCTTGGATTTGAATTTCTTCTTTGATTTGAAGATTAAATAAATACACGTGGACGTGTTCGGATCTTTCGTGCACTTTCCCGCTTCAATCAACCCTTTCCAGGGTCCAGGTAGATAGTTCAACTTCAGTCCAGATATTATTTTCATCTTCCTTTTTTACAGACTTTGGGCAAAGGTAAAAAATGTCTCATGGGAATTGTCAAGAAGGAAAAATCCTTTCCTTGTACTTCTCTTGTCACCTTTCTTAACAACTTCCTTTCATGATCATCATCCTAACAGAAGTAATGGAAACGACATGGTTTTATGCTTTTTGATCCAATTTTTTATTTAAAATATTCAAAGGGATTTGCTCTCAAGTCTTGTGTTTCTTACGTAAGAATGAATTATGCAATTATTTTAAGAAAAGATTTGCATTTTTTATTAACATTATATGCTTCCAGACGTACATATTCCAGCTATGTGAAATTGTAAGAATTTAAGTTAAAGTCAATACAAGATAGACAAAAGTTGGAATATATCTGAATAGATTACTTGTAGTGCTCTGAGAATGAATGTTATTTTATCAGTTGTAAATATTTCAGGGGTAAACCGAGATGATTTCAATTTCCTCATTAAATGTTCTTATCTTTGTTTACCCACGTGAGAACGTGTACATTTCCCTCTGATGTTATTTACCTAACGAGGAAGTAGTTTAGATCAGAGAGCAGCTCAAGTCTCCTCTCAACTCTCATGGCCATCAACAAAAAAATGCTCTGCTGGTTTAATCTACTCGAAAGAAAACGGTTGAGTGAGTGAATAAAAAAGGATTTCTTGGAATTATCATGGAGGGAGATGGAATAAGAAGAGAAGGACATAAGGATTGAAGAAGTGAAGAAGGAAAAGGAGTCTTGAATGAGTTGGATGGAACTTTGAGTGAGTGAGAATGAGAGAATCAGGAAGGGACTAGAAATGTTCTAATATATAAAAGTGTACCTATGAGAAGAAAGATTTCGTCTTTGTTTTCTTCACTATACACAGCCCTATATGCTCCTTAGCAAACCATTTTAATAGCTTGTTTGTAAAGTATTCACTACCCATTAAATCATAGAAATATTATTAACATGACACGGTTATGTTTTGTGTTTCTCACATTCCAACTGAAAGAAGAGCAAAAATATTTTGCCAGAGGCTGTGAGTTGTTGCCGTTGAGTGAAATGAAGAATGGAAGGATACACGGTAAAGTAAATCCTAACGGCAAAATTATTATGGTGGTGATATGATTATGAGAAAACAGCTTGTTTGTCAAAAAAGGGATACTTTTAGTTTCATATTACCCCCATCAAATTGCATTCTTATGTTTTCTCAAATATTTTAACATTTTTGCTCTTAAAAACAAACCAACTATGAAAGCAGTTCCAAGTATTCAAAAAAGTTAATTTTTATTCTGTAGGAAACGTGCAAATATTTAACCGAGTTGATTAAAAATCGTGAAAGTCTTGCCATTGTCTTTATTATTCCATATTTTTTATTGTAGCCTATTTTTTATTCATTGCATTCCTGAAGAAAAATTATTTCTCAGAATTTTCAAAAACTTGTGAAGCTTGAGGCTAATATTGCATAGCTAATTTTTTTACTTATCCATCAAGTTTAACTTTACGTAGCTATACCAAAGCAATTTACCAGCTTCCTAAGAGAGTCTCCAGGACTGACCTTCACAGTATTCACCTTTTCATCGTACTTTTTCATAAGTTATTCTCTCAGTTTAGAACTTGCAACTTTCTTTATCCTTTCTTACATAATAATATCCCTCTAGTTGTTCAGCTCATTCCCTATGCGCACTACTGCGTTTAAGTTTTTCATTTTACGAGGGGAGACTGGAGAAGTTGATCATCTTTGCATTTTTTCTTAAAATATTTATCCTTGAATTACTCATCTTTTTCACCTTCTTAAAAACATCCATTCAATTCTCTTTGATTTTCGATTCTTTTCATCTTCTACCTGGAAAACAATTCTTTTTCAAATTCCACCAATCCAGCCATACTTACACAATTCGTTTCTTCAATTTTAAAAGTTTTTATGTATTTTTTCTCGCGAACTAACTGCACTCATAAAAAGGGTAAAAACTTTTCCTTCTTCCATTTCAAATTCAACTTTTAAAAGTTTTTCTAGTAACACAACGGACATAGGTTACTTTTCATTCATATTGCATTCCACAAAAAGAGTTTTTATGTGCATAAATAAAAAAGTTGAAATTTCACGTGTGTAAATTGATAATGTTTGCCCAACTCATTCACACAACATTCATTCCATTAAATAACAGCCCCACAGCAAAATATATGTTAACCTGTGCCGTATTTTACCGTAAATTTTGTAATAGCAATCACGTAGCCGTTTGAAAACCGAGTGTGGATCACGTCATGAATCATTTTCATGAGGCATGAAAACAGTAAAGGCTCTTAAAAGTAACCTTACTTGTCCAGGGTCTACCCTTGTTACTTTGCAAAAGACTTATTATGTAAGAAGAAACCACAAAGGAGAAAGAGATGAAGGGAATATGGGCGAGAGGAATAAAATATTCTTTTTAAGTTCTTTTCCAAGTGAGAATTAGAAATACATGATGTTACATAACCTTGGACTTTTGCTTATTCTCCTGTTGATCTTCATGATTATGCACGGGTATGGATGAGGAGGTTGGTCCGTGAAAGGGCCTGGAAAAATAGAATGAATACGTAATAATGACAAGACATGAATTGTGTGAATTGAAATTGAAGAATGAAAGAAAAGGAAATGGATATGACCGTGAAGAGAGAAAAATATGTTTTGTTCGTTTAATCATCCATCCGTATTTATCCGTTTGAACATTTTTATGAATGGATTGGGCTCCGTTTGATGTAGGCCTTGATATTGAAGAATGCTTTGTCTGAAATTAATTTAGAAGGATCTAGCAATTTGCAAATTACCTGAATATACCCTTGGAAAATTCAAGGAAATAATAATAAACTGAAAAAGAATAGAAAAGAAAGTAATTTTGCAAAATTACTTGCACTTGAAAAGATCAACAATTTTTTTTTCGCTTCCCACGCACATTTTAATAAAACTGACATTCGTTAAAATAGGATCAGCTTGATTTGAAGCAGGATGTGATTAGAATAAGCCTTTGACAATAATTAAAAAAGATATCATTTCAGCATGAATGAATTTGAATGTAATGCGATATCATACAGTAACAGAAAAGATCAGACAAAACAGAAAAAGTAAATTTGATGTGCTTATATTTTAAAATTATTTATCAATTTAAAATATTACAAGAGAAAGGATAAAATCCATTTACGGATGGGATAAACTAAGCTTGTGTATGAAAGTAGTTCATTATTCATTCATAATGATATTCAATTTTAATAATTTTGTGAGTGAGTGTATGAAATATTCGCAGATCCTTTTTAATTTAAACTCTTTTATGCAGTTCTGATTGTGATGATAATTATTATAATTTTTTATGATGTGTGTGAGTGATGTTATTTTTAAAAGGGGAGACCGATTAAAAAAGGCGAAGTTTGAGAAAGGAAGTAAGGACAGGGAAGGAAAGGAAGATTTTGAAAACTGAAGTCTTCCTCTTCTTTTCTTCCTCAACTCTACTATGGAGAGGGTTTGAGTGTATCTTTTTGCTTAGAATGCAAAAAAATTGTATAAAAGTTTTACAAAAAGGGTGATTGCGTGCTCAAGTGCTCTTAAAAAAGGAAGATTTTATATTTTGGTTGAAGGTATAGGAGAATATGAACTGTCTGCAGATTTAAAAAAGGAAGGAAGGAGCAAGGCAGAAAAAGTTGTGAACGTTTGGTCTAGTTTTTTGTGTAATTTTGCGTTATTTACTATGAGAGGTCAATAGGGCTCATTTTGTATTCATTTATGGAAAATAAGTTTCAATTTTAAGAAAAATGTAAACGAAATAAGGCACATGAGTTGCATATAGCAGTCAAAAAAATCAATTTGTGGGAATTTTTAGTGGAGGGAGTGGAGGGAAGGATATTTACTTAACCAGTATTTCGTGTATCGTTTTTTTTTGCAATTTTGCACATTTCCGTTTATCCTTTTGCATTTTATTGACTGTACAAGGAAATCCGTAAACAATGAAATAATTTTGTACAAGATTATCTAATTTAGATCTTCATTTGTATTACGTACTTAACCCCAAACACGATTAAATTAGACGGTAGGTTAGCGGATTCAGTGTAAAAAGTCCTAATTACTTACCACCTTATGCTAGATTTCCAATAGAAGCCGGATTCTTTCTTAATAAATGGAATTCCCAAAATGGTATTTTGGAAGCGTTTATCATATTTCTAGTTGTTAGATTCCATACAAAGATAAGCACAAGGCTTAGCATGCTTCTAAATTGGATTTTATCAATGACTTAATGGAATTTGCGGATTATAAACAAGAATGTGGTACACGAAGAAGGAATCCCTTTTTGTAAAAAATTCCCACGGCCAAGGCCACCTTGCAGACCAGATCAGAATAGAAATGAGGAAAGAATTTGAATAAAATGCAATTTTTCAAAGTGTACTTATCTAAACTTACGTACCTGTAAATTCTTGCTTTTGTCTTGATTTGAGTAACAATGTAGTAATCACTGTTTGTAAATGTACCTGTGTCTTACCATCGTTTGCCATCGTTTTAAAAAACATATTTCATTTCCCCTTTCGTATTCACCAAACTTACTCCCCATTTTAGGTACTTTTATTACGCAATCTTTCAAAAACCTTCAATAATACTTAATTTGCTGATTTTTT
>JAANSO010002406.1:0-13575 GCA_036507315.1 Lepidocyrtus fimetarius
TAATATGCAAATAAAATTGCAAATTTGCAAATAGCTTTTGCAAAAATTTGCGAAGTTTAAAAACTTAAGTAGTATCAATATAACATTAAAGTAAACCTGTTAAACCCAAAAAAGTAAAACTTTTTATGCATTTTTAAGTTTTTTTTGCAAACTTCGAGCAAGTGTCTAAGGCTTGCTGCCTTTTATTAAAAACTCAAACTAAACCTTAATTGCTCTGAAAAAAGGTTATTCTCAAGGTTTGAAAATGATTATGAATTTGTTATGAGCTCAACTTCTGGCTTTTTATTGAATGAGATGGAATGATGACGATAGCAGATTACTTAGTCACGGGGAGATAAGCTGATGTCTTGATAACGCGAGGGCTTATCTAAGCAATAAAGAATTTGTTTACTTTGTTCATCGATATGGAAAGAACTCATCTCGCTCCCTCGAGTTCGTTCCTAAAGCAAACAAATATTTCATGTTTTTTGTCTTGTTTTGCTTTAAATACAAAATACAGCGATACTTTATTTAATGGATGAAGGATGAACAAAGAAAACCGGTTCTTGATTGCAGTCTGTCCTGCAATTTTTAATGCTGCAGGCTTTTAATTTGTTTTGCTACACATATCTTTCACAAGATTTCTACAATGTGGTCAAACTAGAAGAGAAATAGCATTAAGAGAATTGACCGGCTGATTGCAAGTCTTACATTTACAGTAGTTTTCGCAAGTTTTATTGAAACTTCGAGAGAAGTTAAATTCAAAGTAATTGTTTTGCTTATTTCATAGTTGCATCAGGTAAAATTGGGTAGGTTGAAAAATTTAATTACATTTTTCATTGATAAACGGGATGGAGCCCAAGAAAAATTGCAATGGAATTCTTGCTCCAATCCAATGTCTGGTTTGTCAGGGTTTATTCCCACGGCCACCTAACAATGAATCTGCTGAAGCCTACGTTAAAAATAAAACGTTCTTTGAAGATTTTGCAAAGTTATTCTTCGATAAGAAGGTTTTGAATGAGTTGAATAAATGCGGTTGGGAACGGGATGAGGTCACTTTGTGTAGTGGGTGCCAACCAGAATTGAATGCACTTTTGAAAACAGCACTGGAAATGGTGAATGTGCATCGTAAACTAATAAAAGAATTGCAATTACTTCAAAAAACAACTAAATTGATTGATTTGCGGTTAAAATATATTTACGAATTGGCAAAGGAAGTTGAAGAAGAAATTCCCTTGGGGGAAAGGAATGCGCATGCAATTTTTGAAAAAGGGATAGTAAAAGGTCTGCAAAAATAAATAAAACTTTTATTAATGATTTTTTTAATGTTTTAAAACGGTTTTAATAGCTTCGAAAAAGTTGAAAGGACTCCAGGATTCTTTAAATGATGGAAAGGATTACATAAAAGACCTGCAGTTCAATTCTTTGTTTCAAAATGATGAAAGCCCAGCTTCTCCGGTGGGAGAGGGAGCGATAATAAAAAATGCACCCGGAAATAAGAATGACGAAGAAATGTCACAGATCGTTGCGGATCCTGTGTTAGCTCAAGAAGAATCTCATACAGAAGAAGAAATTACAATTGGGGAAGTTTTTCAAGTAAAAACGGAGGAGACAGCTTTGGAAGTTGATATTTTGAGAATTTTGGATTCAGAAGGTGAAACTTCAGGACAAGAACCTGTCCTAGAGAGTATTGTAAAAGCGGAGGAGCACTTTGCGAGGAAAATCAGTCATGGTGATGTAATTTCCAAGGAGATGAACTCATCCATTGATAGTGTTCCAAGAGTAGATTGTAAAGACCCTGTGGAACCTGAACTCATAGTGGTAGAAATGGAGGCAACAGAGAAAAGTAAAATTATGCAATTAATATGGTAACTTTTCCGAGCCAGAGATAAACTAATATTTTACTTAATGGATGTTTGAAAGCTTTAATTTTATTTAAATAGTTAATGAAAAATTAGCGGAACTTAAGGACAACGTAACAGACAATACGGAGGGCAATGTTTCTGCTCGAAATCGCACTTCAAGATCGGCCTTCTTGCACTCTTGTCCTTTATGTGTCAGGTAAGCTAATTTTATTTTTACTATGCAAATAGGAAATTGTAACTTCTCTTTGTTTTTTGTGTAGGTCTTTTTTTCGGTATTCCGATTTAATACGCCATCTTCGATCTGTGCACGCCGGATCTTTAAGATTCCGCTGTGAGAAGTGTCCAAATGTTTACTTTACCCGGAAAGATAATCTACTTCGTCACAAGAAGCAACGTCATTTCAAAGGGGCTATTCCAAAATGTCCTAAGGATCAACTTTGTCCCAAATGGTGAATATATTTTCTTTATTAAAAAATTCAAACCGTGTAAACTCGAATGATTTATTTAAAATATAATCAGTATGCTGCGTAAAATGCAAATTAATTTGCTTTTTACTTTTTTCTAGTCCTGAGAAGAGATACTTTAAATACCTTAAAGAACACCTGGTTACTTTTCATGGCACCAAATATCCTTGCCCTTTTTGCCACACAAAGAGTTTTTCTACTTATTCGACGATGAAACAACATTTTGTATATTGTCGTGTTGGAAAAGGTAGAACTAAGTCGTGGAACGAAATTACTCAAAAACATTAACGGTTATACGTAAGATAAGATAAATTATATAAAGTTGAATAATTAATAAAACTTTGTACAATTTTTATTCCTTGTGTGGTTTGCCAAAATAATCTAAAATGAGAATAAAATCTTGGAAGTTGTCCTAATGCAAAAGTTCTTTGATGTTAATCAATGCCCGTGTTATGAATAAACTATTTTAAATATTTCTTTTATTTCATCTTGTGAAGCTTTTTGTGAAGTTCCATATTTATTCTAATATCTTTGTAATCAATCAGTAATAATATCGATAAACTCCAGCATAACCTGAATTACTCTCAAGATGAAATTGATAATTAATTTGTTATGAGCTCCTGATTCAAGGATTCGAGTTGATAAATGGCGACGATAGCAGTTTTTTCGGCAAAATGATAATGGGAGAATACTTCGTCACAGTAGGCTGATGTCATTCATGGGCAATGAAAATGAAAGGCTAGCGCTTATCAATGAGAATTAAATCACTCTGTGCAGTTTTTCTGTATGAAAAGAACTCAACTTTTCGGGCTATTCTTATGGCAAATTTATGAATAATAGGTAAATAATAAATGAAATAGGTTGATATAAACTCTTTCATAAATTTTCACCTTGTACTGTTTACACATGAATCCAAGCGTTTCGTTGGACTTTGTGCTTGGCTAATAAAGGTGATGAACCCGGCTTACCAAACTAACCGCTTGATTAGGCAAAAATGTTGTATGAAGCGGAAAATTTTGTGCAAAACATGTAAATGGACATTCTTTTGTTTATATAACCCTTCTGTCATTGCTCCGCTTCATGCTTATCACCATTTTGTGTTGAACATGGCTATTAAGTTTATTATTTTGTTATGTACATTAACTCCCACAAATGAAATAAAGACTACACAAATGAAAGTATTTAAGAGAAGCTTCGCCTTGGAACGGTGGGCACCATTTTATGCGAAACTTGAAAAACATTTTTGGTGACTTAGGAAATTGTTTTCTTAAGTTTGAATCAAATTGAAAAAAGATGTAAAGAACTTAAACAATCCAATACTTTTACAATAATATTTATACTTACTTTTATTTAGCATTTAAGCACAATATTTATTTTTAATTCAACATGTAAATTAATTAACTATTAATTCTTATTTTTAATTAGCATTATATTGTAGCCACCATGTGTTGTGGATGGCGCGTAAAAATGTATTCCCGATGTAGTGTGCCCTCCGGGGAAATCATGGATAATAAAACTCATTCATTCAAAGATAAAAAATCATGGTCTAATCGAATTATTTGGAACTTAATTTTTCATTTGGGGTAAGTTAATTAAGTCAACAAGCTAAATCACATGATGAGTTCATTCCATTGCACAAAGCGATAGAGCATTGAATAATGTAAAAATGCATATTTTTTTGCCAAAGTCTATTTTAGTTTAATTTGTTTTTATACATTTATATATTCATGTATTATAGGTTTTCAACCTGCATGTGTTATTTTAAAATTTTATAATTATTATTTTACATTTACATCTTTCCTTTTCTGCACTTATGTACTGATTGTAGATGACTGAAACGCATTACGTAATTCCTCTAAAATGTAAAAAATAGTTTTTAAGAATTCTGGATTAAACAATTGTATGTTTTAAACAATTACCAGCTATTTCGTTACAGTCCACATTTATGAAAGCATCTACCAAAGTCGTCAACGTTGCCATGTCTCCCATTTGCTGCAGCCATTGTTCAATTACGTCAGACACGTTAGACACGTTGCTCCGTTTGAATTCCAACTTAATTCCTTTTTGCTCCTCCAGGATAAATTCAAGCTCTTTTTCAAAATATGACCAAAGCTTATCCAGAAGATAAAACTGCTTAGAGCCTTGAATTGTCTTTACTACTTCAGGAATGGGGCATTCTGCAATTTAAAAATCTTTTGAATATATTTCGTAATAGTTGAAATATATGTGTAAAATAAATAATATTTTTACGGAGAGATCCAACAAGAACTTCTAAATTATTTTTCAGAGGTTCTGTTTTGTTTGCGTCGGGTTTTTTGCTCTCTTCATCATTTAGTAGATTATCTAACAAAACATAATCTTTAAGTAAAAACTAACAGCATATCATCAAAATTATTTAGGAATCTAAATCTGTCAAACTAATTTCTGTTAAATGCTTATTACGTGAAAAGGTTTTCCAAAAAGGGTCATCTTTGCCCCCATAAAACGAGTCAAATCCTTTAACGTTTTTATTATTAAGGTCCTGGAACGCAATCCAAGCACAAGGTAACAATTTTGGAAATAAATCCAACCAGCCGTTGACATACTTCTCAATGGAATCAAACATGAACTTGATCCGACCTTCTTTCCCGTCTTTATCCCCTTCATCATAGTAGTTTACAATTGCTCGAATCAAATCTGAAAGGCTTTCTTGGTAGTCTTTTGTGAATAGTTTGCCAAACTGCTCTGAAGCTGGCTTACGCCAACCTCTATCGTCCAAAATTTTATTCTTTGTTGCTAGCTCTTCAAATGATTTTAGTGTATCATTTAAAACTGGATGGCTAGGCTCATTTATTTTAGCAAAAAAATCAAGAACTTCACCGAAGCCCCAAAATACTGGATGGTTTGATATGATAGAGAGAGGTGGTCTATGATTAGGCGAAGAATCTATCATTGCTTTAATCAGATACGTCATCCCACGAAAATCATTAAATTTGCAACGTTCTAGCTTAAAATTGCCGTCCTCTATGTTAACCTGGCGTCTAAAGGGTTCATTTTGCTTTCCAAATGGGTGACCTCCGTTAGTAACAACGTAGTAAAAAACACAGCCCAATGAAAAAATGTCAGCTTTAGCTCCAATCTTTAAAAAGGATTAAAGATTGTTATTTTAAAAATTAATATTATCGTGCGAGATATATGCAGTAATTAAATAGCTCACAATTTTATCTCCAGTTTTACCAGTTGAAACTTCGGGAGCCATCCACCCAACACTTCCATTTTTCCCTGAGAATTCATAACTTCCCTCAACTAGTTTTTCTCCAAGACCTAAGTCAGATATTTTGACAACTATCTTCCCGTCGTTATTTACAAACCAAATATTGGAAGGTTTGATGTTTCTGTGAACTATTTTCATTTTATGGAGGTGCACCAAGCCGGAAACGCATTGACGAAGAATATTTATTTTTTCAATGTTTTCAACTTTTTTCCCTTTTTCATTTTGTTCTACCCAATCTGTTAATGTTGCTTGGTACAGTTCCAATGCGATATACTTATAGCCATATTTGTCCTCACTGTGAAAAATTTTAACAATGTTCGAATGTTCTCCTGTTAATTCCAAAAGGTTATTTTCTCTCTCAAAATATTCAGTTAAGCCTTCATGTAGCTGTTTAACTGCAACCGATTTGTTATCGTGTCTTCCTTTGTAAATTACAGAGCCCATAAACCCTTCATCAAGATATTTACTTGGGGAATAGCTTATCTGTTCAACCTGCACAGAATCATCAGACTCATTTTCAAGCATAAGCACTGGACCAGCTACTTCTGCCTCCATTTGCCTAGATGGAGGGCTTTTTTCTATGGTTTTCTTTGGCATACCAATGTTTGCAAGTTCTTCTGTATAATCCAAACAAAAGTTAAAAAATATACAATTTACAAATTAATTTGGTCAATTAGAATTTTAGCCAATCTACTTGCAGATTATTACAGAGCAAATAAAATCATTCGTAGTTGTAAAAATAAATATATATAAATTATGGAAACAGGTATATTTCACCTGCTAATGACTTCAAACCGTTAGCCTCCAACGCTTCTATTAATTTATTCAATGTAGCTTCTTCTTCTTTATGGTATACCCAGATGGACACTAATTTGTGTATTTGCCTAATAAACCTTGAAAGTTTGAAATCCTTATTTAAGTTCAATCCATAGATTTCCCTCTCAGACAGTTCCAACGTTTTAGCGATTTCTTCCAATTTGGAGTATAGAATACGGGGTTGCTCAAAAGAATCCAAAATAAATACAACATCTCGCAGAGAACATTCTATAAATAAAAAATGCAATCAAGATGAATAGAAAATTCTCATTTATTTCATCATTTTTATATCGAGGTAATTTATTTTAAAATACCGTCTGTTCCAACTATGATATTTTTTGCTTTTGTACTGTGTTGAAAATTAGGATCATGATGCATGCTAAAAATTTAATCATCAATTAAAAACTAATCTTCAAAAGTGCACTGAAATGCACAATGTAGTGAATTGAGGACAAACGCAAATGAATGATTCTAATAATTGTTTCTTAAGTATATTTTATTGAAATCGTATTTATACTAAAATTCAAAATTAGTAAGTTTTGACGTTATCATACCAAACTATTCTTTCAGAGGCTAGGAGGTCAACCTGCGACGCAAAACCTGTATCCATTTGAGTGAACCATGTTTTGGGGATATCGGACATTTGCGGATTAATACGCCTTGGCTCTGTTGACGAGGCTGTTAGTTGAATTTGTAATTCTTCTAGAATGGGATAAAATAAAATATATGTTTAAATAGAGATTAGATAAAGGTATAAAAACGATTAACGGGAGAAGCAGATTACAGGTAAGCTCCAGACTCGTTGTTTAAAATACTCAAAGGTAACTGTTAATTATTTCGGTTAAATAATTCAGAAATTGGGAGGACTCTTAAAGGATTCTATTACGGTTTTATGCTTGTTTAAACTTGAAATATCAATCAAATATATTCAGAATTAGTTGCGTGTTTGCTGCATTTTTATCTTTGGTTGAACTTGTGACTGAATCAGGGCGGCCATAATAACTCCTTATTCCTGTAATTAGTAGGCCAGATTATTATGAATCTGGGAAAAATTACAGTATGCAGATTTTTACTTATAGAATAAAAATCATTACTTTTGAATTTATCATCTAAATACATTTCCCCTTCATCTTTCAAGAGCTTTCATGCCTTTAAGAGTTATTCGTGTATTTCCTTATTTGGATAGAATTACCGGAATACGGAGGTATTCTGTTTTGGTAATGGCAGGCCGCCCTGAATCAGTAAACAAGTACTGAACAAGCTGCAACTTTTTCATTTTGATTTAATTTTTGTAACAGTTGACGCCTCGGTAAAACCCCTCCAGCCAACAGCCAACAGTCCCCTCCAGCCAGCAATCCCCTCCAGCCAACAGTTCATCCAACACTTGTTGAATGAGCCAACTGATGGATGAACTGTTGGCAGGAGGGGCAGGGCATATACACACTGCCCCTCCAGCCAACAGTTAGAAATCCAACAGTTCATCTAACAGTTCATTTAACAATTCCTCGAGCAGTTCATCCAACAGTTTGAAATACAAGACACCGGAGCTTTTTTATACTTAAAAATCCAATTTGTTGCAAGATTTTCAATTGTTGGATGAACTGTTGGATTTCCAACTGTTGGTTGAACTGTTGGCTGGAGGGGCAGTGCATATATGCACTGCCCCTCCAGCCAACAGTTCATCCATAAGTTGTCTCATCCAACAAGTGTTGGATGAACTGTTGGCTGGAGGGGCAGTGCCTGACGCCTCCATAAACCTTTCAGGCCTTTAGGTTAACAGCTATACTCAAAGCAGGTACTTAAAAATCTTGCTGAAAAAAGTGTACAGAATAAAGAGTAATTTGAATGCTACCACTACTGCTAATACTACTGCAGGTACAACGGACGTTACAATTATACTTAAGCTTTCTGATTTTTTAATATAGTGATACAGGTGTTGCTGAATAACCGATTGTGATATGTAGATAATTGATAATTTAAATTATTTATTAATATTTTACCTGCCAATGCCTTCAGTCCGCATGAATGAAGCGCAGATATTAAGTCATTTAAGGTTGCATGCCTACCTTCATGTGCAACCCATAGTTCTATTACTTCAAAAACGCAAGATATATCTTCCATTACTCCCAAAAGCATTCTCTTTTTCAAAGCTTCAATTTGTACAAAATTCACATTTAACTCTATAGCAATGTCTACCCATCTATCAAAAAGTTGGGGAACGAAGTTGGACCTCCGCATTATATTAAATACTTTCCTGGTAGAACAGTCTGAAAAGAAATTGGTTGGACAATAAATTAGAAATACTTTCACATTTCAGTAGGTATTGAATATTTTTTGTTTACCTTTTGTACCAACAATTAAATTTTCAGCCATAGCTGCGATTTAGTTTAAATAAACTGTTGCAATATTTTCTTTTCAAAATATGAAGAACACTGGCTAGGTTACAAATGTAATAGGTAATTTAAAATATGAACAATTTTGAAATGTATATTTCAGTTAAGTAATTTCTTGAATGCTTTAATATATAATATTAGAGCAGCTAATACGTTGCATATTTATTCGTGATAGTCCCTCTGTTCCCTAGTAAGTGTATAGATTGCTAACAAATGAAATTATCAGTCGCATTACAGTATAATTCAAACAAACGTTGTCTTATCTGTTTTATTTTCGTATTGGGAGCAAAATTTATAGGGATTATATACTCGCAAGCTTATCATGAGGCATTATAAAATATTCCAGTAAAACATTTTTTATCTTTAAACGTGTAATGTTAAATGATCATTTTATTATCATTATTGTACTTTTACCTCTAATGTGAAACTGATAAAACCCTTTTTTGCAGGCAAAATTTAAAGCAATAACCTGAAATGTTGAAAACCGATAAACTGCTAGTTCAAACTTACACTTGTAAAATAAATTTATTAAAGTCAGAGGTATGTGTGTATATTGGTGTTTGATGGATTCATCAATTTTTTTCATCAAACTAAGATTTTCCTTAAAATTCACTTTGTGTAAAAAATTTTTTAAAAAATGCAAAAGGATTTATAAAATATTTTAAATTATTCTTTATGTATTATAATAATAATAAAGGAGCTGATATTTCTGTGTTAATCATTGCAATACTGTAAACATCTGGCTACTTACAGACAAACAGACTGACATACTAACTATCAATTTCTATCCTTTTAACTAGCCTACGCGCATTTTCAACAAAATTACATTACATGAAGTTATGTAAGTGATGATTATATTCATTGGACCACTTTTGAGATAAAAATGAACATTTTTTGATTATCTTCCTTTGCTTAGTCTAAAATTTCTGCCACGTATCAACTTTGGTTGGAATCAATTGACGCAATCACTATTTAGATTCCATTTGCAAACCAGTCCTCCATTTCAACTATCACCTTCTTTATGATAAACATTTTACTATCCTAATATTGAATGGCTCTATAATGCCCGTGGAACTGAATTTGGGTAATGGTTATTTTTGTATTTTACAGTATATTCAGTTTATATTTCATTTTATTTGAACAATTATTTACAAAAGAGTTCATTTTGTATATTTATTTTTTTTATTTTTAGGCTATCCAGTAGTTGATATTACTGCTACACTCAGATTAAGTGGCTATAAAACAAACCTACTAGGAAAGGGTACCATAGGAACTAAAGTTTTTAAAGGGAAACTTGATGGGCGAAGAAAAGATGTTGCCGTTAAATCATATAAAAAAGACCTGTTCGAGTACCTTGAAGAAATAGATATTCTAAATACTGCTGAAGGTCACAATGTCGTTAGGTATTTTAACGTTTTCAAACATCCCGAGGAGCATTATGTAGCAATGGAGTTATGCAAGGAAAGTTTAGAGGATTGGACAGAAAGGATGAAAAAGCTGAAACCTACTGAAGTAAAAAAAATTGAGGATATAAACATTCTCCAGCAATGTGTTTCCGGTCTTGAGTTTATTCATGACCAGAAAATTGCTCATAGAAACATAAGACCAACGAACATTTTACTCCTTGAAGAAAGCAAAGATAACGTTATTGTTAAAATATCGGACTTTGGTCTTATAAAAACAACAACAAATACTGGGTTAAATTCTGAATTGCAGCATGAATATTTGGGTTGGAGCTCTCAGGAGTACTTAACAATTGGCAAAACGGTAAAACAACGATGTTATGTTTTTTTGATTGTTGCATTTTCTCAGTAAAACGTATTTTCATAATTGTAATGATTTTACTAATTTTAAGAGCGTTATGTTTTGTAGGACTTTGGGGCTTGGGTTGCTGCTGATATTTTCTCCCTGGGGTGTATTTTTTACTTTGTTCTTTCAAAAGGAAATCACCCATTTGGCGACGAAAGTGGACAACGTGGAAACAACATCACAAGAGGAAATATTTTAATTACATCTGACACACCATATCAACACCTTGGTTCAAATAAATTAATAAGATTAATGATCGACTCTACTCCTGGAAATCGACCTCCCCTTTCTGTGGTAAAAAGTCATCCATTATTTTGGGACGCTTACAAAATAATTCGGTTTTTTGGGGCAGTAAATGATGAGTATTATTATACGTACAAATTATGGGATGAAGCAAATAAAATATTTCGGTGGCATCCCAACCCGGAACCATTTGCTGTTCAAGTTTTCAAGGATTTAGAAAAGTACGGGACAGGGCGACATTATGGGTTTGTATTTAAAGTCAATTGGACTCATAAAGCCCAGCACATACTTAACACGGAATCTTCAATTGATTACAAGGAGACAATGAATGGGCTCATTCGCGCTGTTAGAAATCATCTAGTACATCAGAAAGACGGACGAAACGTCAAGAAAGTCACACAAGCAAAAGTTGAAGATTACGTGGGTGAGTGGTTGACATTGTTTCCAAACTTGTTGACATGTACATGGATTGTTTTTGAGAAACTCAAGAAAGACTTTATAAGAATTAAAGAATTTGAAGAGTTTTACTCTAAAGATGATCCATTTTGGAATCAAGCACTTAGGCTTAAATTAATTTAAAGTGATTTGTAGCAAATCAAGTAGTTTGATGCATATTCCCATGTAGAAAGTTTATTTGAATAAATTGTAATAAAAATATAGACTTTCTTTACAAATCCTATATTATTTATTTTAGAAAAATCAAACCCAAATTGTAGTATTTTCAACTATGAATTCAAAAAGGTTTGTAAATGGCACAATCACATGGTCAAATTCGCAACAGTTTTCACAATTTAGTAATTAAAAATCATTAGTAGAGTCGATATGACTGTAATTATACTTTTCTGTTTGTAACTAATTATCAATTGTTGATGATTTCACATTGTATAGTATTGTATTAGTTTACTGACCATATTTAACCACTGAGAACGGTAATACAGAGAACAAATGTGTTTTACATTTACTAGTAATAAATTAAATTAATAAAAACATGAGTGAGAAAAACACAACATATTTGATATTTACAATGATGATTTCACCCTAAACATCAATCCTCATTAATGACTGATTTAACTCATAACTAATCCGTAGTAAAAGATAAGCATTTCGTAATTCATCTTGTGGGGCCATTTTTTACGCAAAGCTTTTGGAAGGGCTCCCGCGTGGCCCGTCATATTACGGTAAATGGGGAAATACGTGATTTGGTGGAGAAATGGTTTCTATGAGGTCGATTTTTGAGTAGTAAAACCGTATGGATCTATTTGAGTAGTAATAATTTAATATGAAAAAACGTAAGTGATGGAAATGGCTAGCCTACAAGTATCAATTCAATAATATTTCGGCAATTATTATTTACATAGTACGTCTTTGTCCTTTGTTATAATTTTTATACAGAAAAAATAAATGTAAATGAGAATATGAATGCATTATTTTTCAATGAATAAAATGTTGAATCGGTAAAAAAATGAACGGTTTGTTTGCTGAAATCAATAGTAAATGAACATTCATTCCTAAATTAAAACCAAATGAGTAATCTAAAATCAATTTAAAAGAGGTTTGGTAAACCGAAATCGCAAAATATACCGCACATTACCCCAAAAGGCTTTTATTTTGTTCATATAACTAATTTTTATAGCAGCAGTATATAAATATAGAAAATAAACAATATTTGGAAGTAAAGGCTAGAAATTATATTTGCTGAAATGGATTCACGGTTGAATTTTAAACAACGTTTTTAGTGGGGACATCAGAGTTTTATCAAGGAAACAAATACTTCCAGTGAATTATTTAATCTCAAGCCTTCCAATGAAAGTATATAGAAAATACTTTTCAACGTTTTTCCAATGCTAGCGTTGAAGTGTTAAGCAGAAAGATAAGGATGATTCATATGAATTCTAGTAAGGGAATGACCAAGGATTCATTATTTGTTAGAAATGAAGTACCAGCTAGAGATTTAAATGACCTAATGTTTTGATGATGATTTATCAAATTTATCAGGTAATGATTTATCAAAGTGTGCATTAGTAATGCACATTAGGAGAAACTCGTTGAACTAGACTGAAAATAGTTGCTTTATTTTTTGTATCATTAACTGAACGATGCTTTCATTTAAAACTGGCAAGTTTAATTAAATGCATTTGAGAAGGAATGGAATTAAACTTGAACTTGTTTAAAAAATCTGCATAGAACTATTCTGTTTTTATCTAAGATTAAGTTACTTTTCGTTAGTTTTGCATTAATTAATTTAATATACATATAAAGTAAGATTTTTAAATACATTACTTTTGACCTGCTCAAAAGAACAATTGGTTATACGTATAGAGAAATGATGCAAAAATGTTTCATTTGCTCAAAAGTTGATAATGATCAATGAACTGGAATCAATTCAATGGACTAAAAGCAATTGAAAAGAATAACGGAAATTTTTTTGCATTATTAAAATTTATTAACCGAAAAAAATCCGCAGGTTGAATAAATATTTACTGTTAAAATTTTCAGCTAAATCTAAACTGAAAATTATACGTTGGAGTGAAAATTTCGTCTAATCAGTAAATATTTATCGAAGGATGATCATATTTTTGTAACAAACACCTTAAAAAAGCATACAGCTTACTCACCCAGCGTTATATGTCATTGCTCGCTGTTTTGAGTTGCTCGGAATTTAGATAAGCCACAATCCTAGTTAATGTGATAGCAAATGTCGAGGTAGTATTTACTCAATAAATTCTCAGAATAAGTTGGTGGCAAAACAAAGT
>JAANSO010002407.1:0-13574 GCA_036507315.1 Lepidocyrtus fimetarius
TGCCACATCAAGAAATTATTTTATCCAGCTTCAGAGTTTAATTACACCATCAATATTTGCAACAACGGTGACTGCTTAAAGCGAGCCCGTTTGCAAACAAAATCCTGTTTCAGGGTGAACGGTGAAGTGCAAAATCAATATTTTAAAAATGCCTGAAAATTAGAAATTAAAATTAATCAGCCAACTTTGTTGATTATAACTATGCGTCAAATCAATAATGCGAAAAGCCTTAGGCACTGGTTTATTATACATTTTTTTTACAAAAGGAGCAAGAATGACGGAAAAACGTAAAAAGCGCAGGTTTCTATTCTCAAGGTGACACTAATGATCTTTATCACAATAAGTATGTATCTACGTATTGTACTTGGCGATTCGATTCTATAACACAGTGATTGAATTTGAGGAAATAGTACTTTGAGTTTTACAAGATTATTTCGCTGCATTGCAGTTTAAGACAACTTCTTCATATTCCTGAGAAAATATACCATACAAACTCATTATACCCTGCATAATTTTTAAAAGTATAAATGTTCCAGTCATGTCGCTTGTATAATTTAGAAAACACTGACTTGCTGCTTGTGTAACAAAAGAGAGTATATCACACACCAAACTGTATAGTTATGCAAACAACATTAAAGGTTTTAGAATGATTATTTTCAAATATTTAAAGCTATTAAAATTTGTTCGTTTAAAACAATGTTAGGATAGTAGTATTATAAGCGACATAGCGATATCGTAAACAGTCTGATTTTTATTAAATGGTAAATATAAGGTACTTACGTTTGGCCTGTAGTGAGTAATACAAAGGTTAAGATGTTTTCAAGATTCACCTTTAGAGTTTAACACAAGTTCAACTGCAAAACCTTTCTACTACTTTCACTTTTCTTGAAACAATGGCACTACACCAGTAAAAGTTGTGCTTGGAACCAGCTAATGAATTGCTTTTATAGCTTTAATAAATTGACTTTCTTCGTTGCAGCAATGGATATCAAAGGTTAAATGCCTAAACACCAGTCTTTCTTTCCTAACCTTTTAATATGAATAGAAAAAAGTAACAATGAATAGACGGAGGACAGTTGAAAAGACGGGATTGTAGACAGATCTGATCTTCTAGTGTCAATTGGATGCAACTTTTACATGTATCCATGCATTGTACATCGGCATAAAATTATCTGTAAACATTGCATTGGCAACACGAACCTTTAGCAACCGTAACCGAACACTTTTGGATATGTTTACTTTCTTTCTCGTAGCGTAGCTAACAGAACAGAGTCAAGCAGGCTAAAAAGAAAAAGACCGAACGAGCGTTGTTGCTGTGCTTTCTCGGATTCAGGTGAAAGAACAGGCAAAGGAGTTGCCATGAGATGAGACAAGCTTTTGTAGTTTCTTCGAAAGCTCGGCCATATTTTATACAGTTGCACCCAACAGCCTGCCTCTTCCCTTTAGGGTCGTGATTTTCCCCTTGCTCACACGCTTTCCATATATTTTCTATTACAGAATTATGGAATAGAGTCGTTTGTACCAGTTTGCAACTTGACATGTACGCAGATATGAAAGCAGATCTTTTAAGTTGTTCTTTCTTACTCCTACACAAAAGTGCATAGTCCAATTTCATTCTTAACATGAAAGAGTACTACTGTTACAAAATGAATTCAAGCAGTCTATTTCCTGGCCACTACCAATAATAGTGACTGCAGGAAGGAATGATGAAATGTAACAGTTGCAAAACCAGTTGTTCATTTGTACACAGGAAGAGAAAGTGGAGATAAAGGAAATTCTCCCGGTATTATGCCAATGCGATAACTAGAATAAAGTTTCTTTATACCATTGAATTGAAGTATTCCCATTACACAAGCACGCACATACAGAAACACTTATTTTGCCAAAGTCATAATTAATTTCATTTTGTAAAATGTTTTAAAAGTTTCCCTAAACAGAACCCGTAGTTGTCCACTATTCGTATTCATGCAAACCGTATATAGTTTCCATTTCGTGACCAAAGAAAATGAATGCTGAAGTACAGAATGATTTCTTCAACTGGTTACATAACACTCATTAAATTGCGAGCTATGCATATCAAATAATGCCAATGCTCATAAAATATTTCATAGCCAAGTGTTGCTGACCAATGAATAAGCTTGAATGTAATCACGCAATGATATATTATGAAAAAAGACGAAAACCGGGGGAAAGTTAACATAAAACTCACAAAAGAAAGGAAAAGCTAAGCCGGTTGGTTCTTAAAATTTAATGATTCTCCTTTCACTGATCGTGAATACGATTAAATGAGTCACTTCTTGTTTGGGATAACCACGCAAAAAATAACGCATCATCCCAAAAATCTAATTCATATCCACTTTCATAATTTATAAAAATAGCTATATAATAGCTAATTTACGATTTCTATCAACCTCATGCAAATGTAAATAACTTGCTAATAAATCCATTCAGTGATACCAATCATATCTAGTTTGGCATAATTCATTTATATTTTGACAGGATGTAATAGAAATACAAATGCATACGAACGATTGCCTCTTCATCTTTCGTATCAATTTGATTAGCAATTCTGACTCTGACGGCCAATAACCAGATAGGTTGGTGTACATACTATACAATGATTGTATGTAATTTGCAGTTTTGAATGATTATTAATTACTAAATTGCCAAAGCTTATCAAACAATAAAATATCAAAATTTTACCTTTTAGACGAACAAAAACAGTTGATATCTCCTCTCCTCTGATGGAATGATTTTTGGTAATGATCGTAGTTATGATTTATATAATCAGTTTAAATTAAGCAAGAAATAATAACTGCTCCTATTTTTTGCTTTTTTAATCTTAATTACGCTCACTCTTCCAAAGCCGGTCACTCTGACCACTCTTCTTAAGTTGAAAATTATTTCGCAATGAGTAAAATAACTGCGATTTTATCCTATTCCAAAATAATGCGTATGATTATTGATCCACTATGGACGATTAAATTAATTGTTTGGAGATTATATCTGCAATGGAATGCTTAAATTGCAAAAGTTGCGAAAACTGATATGCAAAAATTACTGGATTAGGAATGAGTTTTGATTTCTTGTTGGAATGATTTGATTACGAAAGTTTAAGACGAAGAAAGTAAACCCATTTCAGAGGTTTGTTTTTGTTTTGCTGCAATATAAAATGCGGGCATTGAATTGATGCAGCTGATCAGCACAAGCGGTGAGGAAAAGAGTTCTGCAAAAGTTGTCTTTTTTTACCTTTTCGCTATTTTCTAACTTGCTAACCTGTCACCTCGAATTCCTTCCTTCCAAGTGAATATTTTTTGTTTAACAACTAGAAATTAGGTCGGCAGAAGAACTATGAGTCAGCACTACACACTAAATAACTTCCCTAATTCGGTCATTCACTACATAACATATAATGCAAAATACTGACTAGAGATCAATACCATGATGCCGCATAATGTATAATAGTAATTAGGGTGCGTGCTTGGCCATTTTAATAAGACAAAGGACAGTAAATATTCTTTTCTTGTGCAACTTTTAATAATAAATATAAACAAATAAAATTATAAAGTTAATAAAATGTAAACTGGAATATTTATAATATTTTTGCCTATAATCTCAAACGTCTTCATCGGAATCTTCATAATAGTGGATTTCTTCCACCTTGATCTTCTTTTTCGAACACCGAATGGCAATATCGTGTCCGATTTCTGAAAAAATTTCAACCACGGAATCCAACATCTGCTGGGTGTGCGCAGCAGAAACGCAAAAACGGGTCCTTCCCTCCACCAATGGGGTCGCGGGGAATCCAACGCCTACTGTTGCGACTCCTCGTTTCACCATCTCTCGAACAACGTACGCAATTTTTGTGGGCATATATAATGCACAGGGAATTACTGCAATTATAAAAACATTTATAAATCCGATGCCACTCAAGGAATTTTATTAAACTTTGTTGAATGATTGATAGAATTTGCAATCCAACCTGGTGAATCCTCATTGCCGTACGTTATAAATCCCCTTTGCTTTAGTTGTTGTCGGAAATATCTGGAATTTCTTTTCAGTTGACGAATTCGTTTTATTCCTTCATCTGTTCCATCCTCCCCCATTATAATTTTCATTGAAGTAAGAATCTGTTGTATAACAGCGGGAGACATAGCTGTTCCATAAGCATGAGCATGACTTTTTCTTCTTAGCAAATCAATTAATTGTTTTGATCCTGCAATGTATCCACCGGCAGATCCGAAACTTTTTGTAAATGTTCCCATCAAAATATCAACATCTTTTGGATCAGAACCCCAGTAATCCACCACACCTCTTCCGTTAGGTCCCATTGCACCAATGCTATGAGCTTCATCTAAATAGATGTATATTCCGTATTTGCGCTTTAAGGCAATAATTTCTGGCAATTTCACAATGGATCCTTCCATGCTGTAAACGCCTTCTACAACAACTATAATTTTTTCCCATGGTAAATGAGTTCGTGGTTGCCCACTCACGATTCCTTCGCGAATTCTTTTTTCTAAACTTTTCATGTTATTGTGTTTAAAGACTCTGATGGTCGCTCTAGACAATCGCAGCCCCAGAATAATAGACGCATGATTCTTTTCGTCGCTGAGAACTAGGCACTCTTTGTTAAATATGGCAGGAATGTTCATAGAATTAGTTGCAAATCCCATTGCGCATGTTATGGCATCTTCAGCTCCAACAAATCTTGCTACCAACTGATCCAATTCCCTCAATAGTCCCGAATTTCCCATTTCCATTCTCGTACTGCATGTCCCGACCCCACAATCCCTTAACGTCTTAATAGCTGCTTCCGCACACGTGCCATGATTTTCAGCAAATCCCAAATAATTGTAGGAACCAAGGTTGATGCAATTTACTTTCTTCCCCGTCATCTCGAAACTCCAGCCATAGTCCTTNTCTTCCCCGTCATCTCGAAACTCCAGCCATAGTCCTTGGACTCCCTTTCTAAAAGAGGGTTTGATGGATACCGGATATTATCTTCAACCTTTGTGTACCTTTCTTTGAGACAGAGCTGGGGATTTTTATGGTAATTCAATGCAATTGATTTCAAACTTTACGTATGGGCGACTTTGCCGTCCCTCAAAGTATTATTTTTTTGTCAAACCTACATTAACCTTATCATACATTACATACAAAGCACACAACTCGTGTGATTCGGCGTGTTTCTGAATACGGGAAACGGATAGAATAGACTATAAATTCCCATAAGAAAAATTGCAAAAATTTTCAAGTCACCCTGGCTCTTTTTCCCACAGAGTAATTGAGTGATACGAGTACAAGTTATATAAAACAAAACCTAACCTAATAGAGTAATGTACTTTCCAGGCACTGAGGCAACGGGCATATTCCAACAATCCGCAACTCGTCTATAAACATGTCTTGTGTAGAAACTTTCAAAGCTTGCGTAGAGCGGCACATACCCCTGAAACATCGTTTTTGATAATATTATTATTAATAGAACGCAATCACGCTTTGTGTTTATTTTTTGGAATTGAAATTGTACGGGGCTTACGTCTCGGTTCTTTTCCTTTGTTGTTCTGGGTCGTAATATGTCATTGACATATCCGGTCAATACAAGCACTGCGTAACACAGATAAGTACAAAAGGCATCCCATAACGAGTACCGTGCTTACATCTCGGTTCTTTTCCTTTGTTGTTCTGGGTCGTAATATGTCATTGACATATCCGGTCAATACAAGCACTGCGTAACACAGATAAGTACAAAAGGCATCCCATAGCGAACACTGTTCAAATGATTCTTCACCAAATTTCCTCTGTGGTCGTCTTATCTTTGTAACTTCACCGTTTGAAAGAGAACCGTTAGTAAAACTGGAGGATGACTGATTTGTTGTAGGGGACGGTTTCGATTCTTTGATTTCTGATTTCGGTTTATTAATAAAGCCATTCTTCCGTTTTTCATCACCGCCTGAGGATATTACTCCAGGAGGGTTGGAATAAACAGACGTTGCAACACACAGATTATTATAAAAGGGTTTCATCTTATCCAATTACGGTTATCCAATTTAATTACCTGTGAATAAACAGTTTGCTTTCGAATCATGTTAATATATTCAATATTTGATAAATTTTGATTCTTACTCATTTCTTTGGTATGAACTTCAGCCTACAAACAGGTGACACCTTTTCCGTTCTGCTGACGTTGATCCACTATTCCTCGTAAAACCAAGTGTGCTGAAACAAAATGGCAGAAAAGTTGATAAGAGATAAGATAATTGCAACAATAATGAGTAAAACACTATTAGGTATATTTCGTAAGTAAATAATGAGAATTCTCATGCATTTCTCACAAAATTGTAATAATGTGAACAATCAGTGGACCATTAGAGTTATTAGTGTAAGCCTCAGAAAAAATATTCTAATAATGCACATGATTATTATTTACCGTTACGTAAAACTGAAAACTATTCACTCACATAGTAATTCGGCAATATAGATCCACTCTCTCTGACCACCCACCACCACCACCGGCTGATTCACACAAAAAGGAAGGATATTATTATGCAATAGTAGGGAGTAGAGATTTGAAGAAAGCATACAACATTGTAGATAGGTATGCAAGGTTTAATGAATGTCTAAACCGGAGAAAAAAGGTAAGGAGTGGCTATATAATGGGCTAGTGCAATATCTCTGTTGTATAAGCTTGTGCTTGATCCTTTGACTCCCTCCAAAAAAAATATTTGCGAGAATTAAAATTGGCACATGTAGAGATGAGTAAGCGACCGCGACATGCCGATGGAAACAATAAAATTGCAACTTTTTAATAACAAAACTGCTAGCCACAGTCAAGTCAATGTACAAAAATAATTATTTATGCACTCAACAAAAAACCCAAATCCTCCAATCATTCCATAATTTGCTTTAAACTTTGCAAAATCATTGCTTCATTTCAGATAATGTTTTTGCTAGTCTTTTTAGGTATTTAGTGCCGGTAGTTAGCACAATTAGATTTTTATAGATTATGCAGGTTTCGGATGAGTGAGCTGGCATAATAAGGGCTTACTGCAATTACTGTAAGATTAACTGAGAAAAGGTGAAGGAAGTAGATATGATTTTGTACGTCTATGCTCTAATTATGTACGTAAGATAAAGTAACTTGAGGAAGAATTTCCAATGATTTTGCTTACGTGATTACTAAAATTGCTTTTAATGTACCTATTTATTTGGGCTTCCACTTTGTTTCACTACGTTCAGAGCTTGTTATAGCTAGTAACATCAATAAGCAGTTCAAACAGACATACAGAATACAGAATATATATCCCATAAAGTCTTTATAAAAGCCGGTTTTTGTAAGAAACGTCATCTTCATATGACTGATTTCCAGATGAGCCCAAGTTGTTTGATGATCCTGA
Organism: Lepidocyrtus fimetarius; assembly: GCA_036507315.1. NCBI lineage: Eukaryota > Metazoa > Arthropoda > Collembola > Entomobryomorpha > Entomobryidae > Lepidocyrtus > Lepidocyrtus fimetarius. The sequence goes on from JAANSO010002407.1 coordinate 7,398, forward strand.
TCCAAATTATAGTTGGAAATTATTGACAAAGAAGAAGGATTGCATATATGTATGTGAATGTGATTCTGCGTTGGTTGAATTGCTCAAAGAAAAATTACTTGCCATGAATGCCCCAAAGTCTGACAAAGAGACAAGCTCACTGATGAAAACATGAGTCATTAATAGAATGGATCATAATTGGATAGGGCTGGAATCGAACTTTGAAGGATCGCAAGTATTTCCTTTTTAACATGTAACATAGAAAGAGTAGATGGCATGTCTATATTTACTACACCATACAGTGCTGAAGAAAATCTTTTCCAGAAACTTCCTTTTTCTTGCAGTGTCCAATCTAGAATCTAGTCGTATCATTCCAGGTTCCTTACCTCAATTCCCTTCTGGTAATTACTTTTGCAATTCGCCATTCCCATGACTTGAGAATAGCATGCAAGACCCAATGAAGGAAAGGTTACTAGATTAGTGTAAACAAAACGTCAATTAAGAATTGTCCAAAATAAACATGAGCATATTACACTTGACTTTCTCCACTTATCTTTGGCATTCTGCTTCTAGGCATAAACAAAAGGCACCTGTCATTTACTATTTTGCCAAACAAAATGCTTGCAATTCACAATCAAACAGATTCGCAGACAAAGTTATTGCTGCCCAAACAAGCGACCTAATCAAAGCATATATTTAATACGTATGCATTTATTTTTAGCCAAAGTCCTTTACCCAAGAACTTCTTACTGTTTTTTTCTTATTATGTATTATTGTAACAGTAACCTGTACGGTACAGGTACAGTACATACAATCTTTAACAAAGTTTTATTTTCAGTTTTTGCATCCGTTTTAGTTATTACTAGGTTGAAAAGCTGGCTATGAAATCAGTTCGATTGTTTGTCATGTCCGTCTGGTTCAACAAAAACTTATTAATTGTTTCATTTTAATTGCAGTCACATTAAGAAAATAATATGAATTTCGGCAGTCAGTGTGTATGGCAATAGCTGTATAATTATCAGTGTAATCGTATGGAAGCGGAAGTTACGAAGTTTAAAAGAAACGTATAACCTAGTATTTCCTTGGGATGGCAGTAACATCCAGGCAACAAGTACTAGTATTTTTGCAAATGTGCCAGTGTATCATTATACGAAATTTCGAGCTAGTCCCTAAGCTGGCCTGTCGCCTTTAATTTTAACCCTTTTGGCCTGGTCCTTTAACAAATATCATATTGAAAAAGTCTTTTCGATGCACACTTTCCACTTTACATTACAACAAAGAGAGGCTAGCCAACAATGGCATAAAATCTTAAAGGAATAAAGCAAAGTCTATTTTTAAATCTAAAAGATATTGTAAATACGCGTTCTTAAATCGTATCTCAAGTGTAAAAGAAGAAAATACATGAAAGAAATGAAATTGTCTAGTCTAGACCACTAATCCAAAAAGAAATTTCCTCTTCCCACTACTTTCTAATGCTTCAAACGAGGCATGTTAATATGTATTACCAGAGTACTTTTTAATCTTTCTAGAAAGCTGACCGCGACCTCCTTAACATTTACAACTTGAAACAGTGACAGCTTTTAATAGTAATTACATCTGGTATCTCAGTTTTAGACAGATTTATGCGATTCAAAGGTTTTTTCAAGTTCAAGGAAATCTGGATACTCACTTAAACCTAATGCAATACATTTTCCTTTATATTGAATAAATTTTTTATTACTATTTTCTTTTTTGCGACAAGGTTCATGATTAATTGATGCATAAAAGATTTCAATCAAATGCTCAATGAAAAAACTAATACCTATACGTTTTAGCTAAATTAACTGAATGTGGACTATAAGCATTGGTTGTATGATATGAGCTGAAACTGGAAAACATTTGTCTAACTCAAAAGCACTACATATAATTTTTGCGTACAATAATTTGAATATGAATAACACCAGAAGCATGCAACAACATAGGAGACATGAAAATATATTATATTAATCATTTTCTCTTCATAACAAGTAAGATAACGTAATCCTAAATCCTTTGAGGATTGACTTCCATGAAATCCTAAGTGAAAGAGAAAACGCAGCTTTTTCCTTCATGACCTTGACTGATTTGCACTACTTATTGAATAACTTGTGAGCAATAAAAATTTGAGCAGGGATAAACTTCGGAATATCGAATGTTTTTCGTAATAATAAAATATAGCAAAAATTAAAAAGCCTTGCCATTCCAACCAACAGGTTTATTAATTGTTTGTCATGTCAAAATTGCTGACTTCATTTTATTTCGCTTTCATGCATTTCAATGCATGAATTTATACAAGAGTTCGTCTTGTATAAATAAATAAATAAATTCCATGAAAGTTTTTTTTACACGAATAACTATATGTTTTCACTGGAATCTTGTTTTTAAGCAATAAGCAACGCCTTTCTAGAATGTAATATGTACAGCATTTGTTGAAATGCAAAATAACTTCCTTAATAACAGATTCACAAGTTACAAAGTAATAGTAATTAATTATGGTACAAAAGAAAAGTTATGCGTATAAATCCCTCATTTGACAGCTATTTAAAAACACTTAACCGAACAGATCTAACAACACGTTGCAAAAATATAGTACAATATTTCAATTTTTATTTTATACTTGACATTATTATATGTGTATGTTTACTCATTGCAAATTGAAACTGCAGTACTGCATAAGCAAATTCTTTGTATTTCTATTCATATTTTAAAATTATGCCTATAAAATTCTAAGTTCAAACCATGCAGCCAAATGTTTATAATAGCTATAATTAACAATTAACGTTTCAGTTACGGTGTCGAACGCAAAAACGAAGAGGAATGTTCAAAGCATCTTTACCCACGTCAATAAATATTCAGAGAGTAATTAATTTATCAATGTGAACTATGGACACTTCACGTGTACTACTTATAGCTACTGCACTTATCCCCTCATATCTTTGTTGGCATATATTTATTTTCTCCGGTTTCTGCCATTTAGATAAACTAATGCAATGTTGCCTACTTTTTTGTAACAAAAGCATTCATCTATAATCTCTGGGTTACTCTACCTATATAAAGACACATTATGCATAAAGATTTACGATTCAATACAATAACACTTATCTCCTCATATCTTTGTTGGCATATATGTATTTATTTTCTCCGGTTTCTGCCATTTAGATAAACTAATGCAATGCAGCCTACTTTTTTGTAACAAAAGCATTCATCTATAATCTCTGGGTTACTCTACCTATATAAAGATACATTATGCATAAAGATTTACGATTCAATACAATAACTATCAAATTCAACAAGGAGCTTCTTGTTCAATTGGGTTAATATTTAGAAAAGGAGTGAGCTCTGGATGATTCGTGTCAGTACTACTCGTGACTCCTTTTCAAGCAGACGTGAGCAGTTTAGTTTTTCAAAATTAATCCAATTGTCATTCTGTTTTGTTTGCTTTCATTTCAGACTTGTATTAAAAAGTTTTGTGGAAGTGAAAAGTGCAAATGACTATTAAGTATTAACTTTCTCTTTATAGTAAGTCACCTATCATATAGAACCAGTTAATTTGTTAATAAAGGTAGGTCATACCAGAATTTATTGAATATTAAAAAAACTTTTCCTTTGTTTTTGTGTCCAATATGAATCTATTTATTCAGAAAACGAAAAATTTTACCATTTTATTTACTTAAGATTAGGACAATTTCATTTTGGCTAAATTTCAAATTAAATCTGTACTTTTTACAATTGAGAACAATAAAATTATGCAATGGATATTTGTCTATATTAAGTTAGCGTGGCAATTTTGTATCCTTATAAGCATCTTTTTATCGATTTTTAAACTTGGGAAGGAAAATTACTGGCAAAAATAGGACATTGTTTTTTGACCTCCGGTTATCTGACATGAATTGTCATGCTAATGTTGTAATATTTTGCTACTGTGCTACTGTAAGGCTTTTCGCATTTGCATGCCAGTAAATTGAAAGTATTTTTCCGAGAATTTTTGTAGCATAAACGGAAAATATTTTGAAAATTAAAACTATGCAAATTTTTCAATGTATAATGAACTAATTTGTTTGATATACATTAGTTTAAAAAATTCATACATTCATTTGCCACATGAAATTCTTAGGTATTTATCTAACAAAAGCAGTATGCAATGAATATCATATAGCACCGGTTAGGGAGATGTATTTTAAACAACAAAACACATTTAATAGCTTCACTTTTAAAAGCATAGATGATTTATTGGCATTTGAGATTGGATCCACTGTTACAACTATTATAATGTGGGTTTAAACATGTAACCTTGAAATTGGCTTTCCCGGACGAAAGTGTGCGAAATCGTCCGATAGCTGAGAAGCACGTTATTATGTTGTGATATTTTTGCTGACATGATAATGCGATGTGATTGAACAAGGAATAATAGTATGCTTAGTTTTACTACTAAGTCACCGACGACATCATATTTTTAATTGTAAGCATTTCTAATAGGTCTTATAGGCAATAGCAATATGATGAATAAGTTACTTTTATCCAAACAGCTTTCAAAACCTATGGATCATTCGTGAATTTTCGTTTGAAACCATTTTTTCTTTTTAATCACATTCATTCGTGGCAGAGCCACATTTGACATTATAATAGCTTGACTCATAGCTCGTGTGTAACTTTTATTTGGCTGTTTTTAATTAGCAATATAAGCAGAACCTAGTAAAAATGCTATTTGTAGTAGAAAATCATTGACAGAGCACATAAATTTTTTTTGTCAAACACGCCTCACAAGCATGAAATTGGTATACTTTCCACACTTAATCATTAGCGATCCCAAATACATCTGTCAAATAAAACAAACAACATTTTGAGCAAGGAAAAAGACAACACATTATAAAGCGCATTATGCAAAACATTATTGAATGAATGATAACTTACTTTAAGTTTGACATATTTTCTCCATCGAATGTTCTTAAGAATCGAATTGAATAGTCTATATTTATGCGTTCAAACCAAGTGCATAAACTTTTTCTTATATTTTTTAAAGAAAAGGAGACTACTGCTTGGCAAACCATTTCATTTCTTCTCTTCTGCTTCTCCTATTCACTCTCTTTTCCAAGTGTTCCCTTCTTAACCATTAATTTTTATTTAAACAGAGATTGTCAGCGTTTTAATATTTTATAGGAAATATATTTTTGCTAGGTTTTTGCTTGAAAGAGAAATATTGATTTGTTTGGAGAAAACAAGAAAAACATTTGCAAATTATTTGCGCATTAGTTGAAGCGTTGACAAGATTGTTCTTCCTCCCCAGAATTGCAATGGACGCCACTCCATCCGGATCTCTTATAGTCGTTTCCAATAGACTTCCCTTTGTGCTCAAGTTTAATGAGGAAACCGGTTCATTTGAGCGAAAGTCCAGGTAATGAAATGTTTGTTTTATTTAATTGATTGTATATTTGTATATCCTTATACTGACATAAATAATTGATAGATTTTGTAAGACAGGAAATACAAATTAATTAGGTTTCATTTTTATCATAATGCATGGAAATTATAAGTGAAGTGAGTCAGTCAGTGAGTGCAACATCTTTACATGATTTATATCATAAGCTGTGTAGAAATAAATAGGTAACTACTTTATTACAATTCAGGATAAACACTTGAACTTGATCAGGTCTGTAGGTCAACAAGATAACACTACCTCCACATTATAGTATTAAATACGAAAAAGCTGAGCAGAAAAGTAAATGGTTCCGAAACTATGTTTACAAAGGTTAATAAAGAAAGCCTATTTATTAACATTGACATTTTTTCAGTATTCATTTTTGTAACAAGTAACAAACCCCATTACACTTGCATAACCCAATTCTGCCGAAAGAGGAAAGATCAAACATTTATACTGTTTGGGGCATCATAAAACTATTGAAAAATTCTTAATTAAATCACACAAAATAATTGTTTTTCAGTATGAAACGTTTTACAATTTCATGAGCTATAATTTTTTATACATTTATTGAAGATTTTTTAAGCATTTTGTAAATGTTTCATATATATGGCGTTCTCAACTTCAAACTTTCAAGTAAATTCCATAGTTTATGTAAATAGGTATGTATGTATGTATCGTTTTATTTAGAAATCAACTAAAATAACAACACCAAGCTTTGCCACTAACCTTGGTGTTCTAAAAATTATGTACTAATTAACTGA
>JAANSO010002408.1:0-12500 GCA_036507315.1 Lepidocyrtus fimetarius
CTAAGAATAAAAGCTATGTTTTCTCAAACCTATTCTACTAGAAGTAAGCTTCTATCTATCCTTTAACCTCTTCTCCAGTCATTTTGTAGCATTTACTCTGAGAAAAAATTTATAAATTCTACTATTCTACTTGAGACAGGAACAAAGTAGTCAATAATCAGTCTTCTCTTTCTCGCTGTCTTTCGTATTTATGTACACTTTTCCTCTTTTACTGACTTCTTTTCTATTCTTATTCGATTTCCCCTGAATTATTATTATTTTCCGTTCTCCATTACCATCATTCTGGGTGGCAAAAACCAGAGGAGGAGCATTTGCGGTGGCTTCCAGTTTTTCTTTGATTTGTCCCATTTGGAACCCACTCGCAATTGGCATTGGCAGCAGTGGACCTATTAACATTTAACACCAAAATGAGCTCGTACATTTTTATAAAATGGTTTTTAAAGACATAGCAGTTCCCACTTTCTCACCTCATCTTTCCTCTATTCTTGGCGTAAAGAGTGGAACGCATGAGGTGGATAAAATCAAGGATTTCTCAAATGTTTACTGTCATGTTCTTCCTTTTCTCTAAGTTTGAATCTTACACAAATACATAAAACATGTCGGGTTGAAGTTGAAGGAGGCTGAAGACATTCTCAACAAAGCTGCATAGGTAATATATTTATTTTCCATTCTTTTCTAGTTTTGACTGCGCTCCTTTCACAATAGACTTTATTTTTTCTGTTGACCAGGTTAAAACGTGCTTGCAACTCTCTCTAGTATTCCGTGGTTTCTAAGGAGTAAAATTCAGAATTGAGGACAAAGGACAACCCTTTTCTATTTCTGTTGCTCCAGTGTGAATTGAATAATACCTCTTACTGCGCGGAGGAGGAAACACATAATTTTTAGCATACAAAATACGAGTTACAAATAAGAAGGAAAAAGCACCAGTAGTGATAGAAGCAGTAGCTGCGTGTATCGGATGCCAACTTTTTAATTTGTAAAGACGTGCGCTCACCTTCTTTCTCACTACCACTTTCTTTTGTGGCAACTCCTTTCCTGCTACTATCTTTAGCTCAGATCATGAATGAGTTATGTCACGAGTCATGAGATAAAACGAATAAAAAGTACCTTTAATAAGCAACGGTATATTAGTGTGCCATTGCCCCGAATTTCCCTCCTCCTGTGTTCCATTTTGTTGTTCCTTTTTTGCAAAAAGGTCTTTGGTTTATTTGTTATTATTGCTGTTTGTATCTCTCCCGTTGTGTCATCATCAACCTTAGGCTTGTGTAGTAGAATTGTATCAAAGCATTAATCCGAATAGTGTTGTGGTGGCGGTTGATCCACAAGAATAAATGGACTTCCCGGAAAGGTTTACTTACTTTTATTCTGTTTCACCGCCACCACTGCACCACTCCTACTTATTACATTCTCATCAATATACTTAAGCAAATGGAAGAATGGAATAAGAGGAAAAGAATGAGAAACTCCTTTTCTTCACAATCCATGGTGAAAGTTGTAAGAAAGGTTCTTAAACCAAAGGATAAAAGAAAAGGGGGAAAGAACACACATGCAAAGAATTTTTTTTCTTTGGAAAGAGATAAATGGTTCATGTAGCAAATGTAATGGGATCCATCTGCGCACCTTTTTCAATTACAGTAAAGTCTGTGAGCGAGTTACTGAAGTCTACATTTGTTCAATGTGACTTTAGGTATGTAAGTATAAACAACTATTTCGAAAAAAAGCAAAATCAGGAAAAATTTACAAAACTTCTTCCTAATTATTCACTGTTGTGTGTGAACTGTGACTGAAAGCACACAGAGCGAATGGATTATGGACACAGAGAGGATATGAGAAGAAATTTGCTAGAAAAGTTGAGCAAATAGTTAAAACAGAAGAAATATAGGAAAGGATGAGTATTAGTAGCAATGAGGAAATAGTAGGAAAAGACCAGGTAAAAATTTAGCGAAGGTGCAGCGATACGAAAATTAAAAAACTAAAAAGCTACAGAATGTAATGATGTCTAATGTAGTACTGTCTAATGACTTTTTTGACGGGGCGTCAATATTCTTTGAATATTGAATGTAGTAGAGCAAAGGATGACAACCTCTTTAAAAAGAAGAAAAAAGAGGAAAACTTTTTCATATATTTGCCCACCGAAAAATTCCATATGTGTACAAAACAAGAAAATCAAAAGTTGAACAAAATGATAATGATTTTTCACTACTAATTCATTCATCATAGACAACTTGTTTTTGCTACTGGGCTACTTTAATTAGGAAAGTAGATTTAAATGTCTTGTTTACTTTCCTCCTTCAAAGTGGTTTCCAATATATAGTGCATGATATTATTTATTACAGGTAGCATTATCAAAATTACTGCATAATATCTGATATCGCAACACATTTTACCGGAACCAATTATTCAGCATGTTGAGTAATCTGAAAGAGCTAGCAGTAAATTAAGGTATAGTAGTGCAACGCAAAGACATATTACCTATCATCAAATGTAATGGAATGCTTCACTGTCATTGATTTGGTTTGGGTGATAAATTTTACATATAATGTGCTCGTACAGTTTTTTACACAAAATCAATAATAATTATAACTGTAGCAAAAGCAAACTCATGGTAGACAATACGATAAACGTATCATATTGGCTATATTGTAGAACTAGTGGAATAACTACCCTCAGTTGAATTTCATAAAAAAATACTTTTTCGATAATATTTTAATTTCATGGTTTATTATAGAAATCAAAGCAAATTTGCATGAAATTCTGGGGGCTAAGACAGGTAAATGTATAAAACGTATAAATGTATAAACTATTTCCGGAGCAGGTTCAATGCCACAATGTTATGATTTGTGCTAGTACAATGTCAATCGTTTATCTCCACCACTGTAATAGCGATGAAATAAGTCACACAAAACGGAGCTCGAATTCTTGTTTATCACTCCTATTGATCGTTCCATTAATGAACTATTTTTATTGAATCTCAAAATTCTTTTATTACGCTACATTGAAAAAATTATATTTGATTGTCAATCTTATAGTAATGCTGCTTTTATTAGGTGCGCAGAATACGTTTATCACATTATTCAAACAACAAAGTTTATTATGGAATTGTGAATGACTTTTATTATTTATTTATATTTATCTCAACAATCCGTAATCTCCCATTTTCAACACTATGTAAAACATTCAGCATGTAAAGCAGCTATGAAAAGAAAACGAAAGAGAGTGGTGAAAGAATGAGAAAGAGGCAAACCAACTTTTTCATTCTTTTTTTACCACTGAGATTTGTTTTCTATTCCCTCATAAACACACTACTACAAATAGAGTGCCTTGTGCTAGTCGTGCAGGATTTTCAAGAATCGGGTAGTTTATTCAAGCCCTCTGGGAACAACATAATAATACGTGAAACTAAACTACTGCCTCTTCCACTTACTACAACTGTAAGTCTCATCATTATTTTTTCTCAAAAAGTTTTGCAAAAAGTCCCTGTCTAGTCCTATCTAAATCTACCCCTTTAATATTTCCCTAGAAAAAATAAAAACTACTTTATTGCTATATTCTTCAAACAAACAATAAGGATTAAATAATCAAGTGAAATAAAGCTACTTTTTTAACTCGGTCGGGTCGTTTATTTTTGCGAATTATTTAAACTCTTCGTGTTAGTTGTTTAGCCCGAAAGAATGTGTGAACTACAAGTTACTCAATTACAGAAAATTACGTAGATTACAAGAAAACCCAAATAAACAATACCCAACTATGCACAAATTGCTTCAAAAATTCATGATAACTTTTAAAATAAAGTGGAACGAGACTGTCATTTGTGCCAGAGGAAAATGAGATGTTTAGACAAGTTTTTTCAGCTCCTTACTATAAAATAGACAAGTGTCAGACGTGTAAGAAGAAAAATAAAAAAGTCTGAAGCTTTAGAGTAGTGTTTTAGAATGTTGGGTGAGTACTTTTTCTAAATATGATTGTCAGTTTAACTGATTTATCAATATTAAGGCTGTTGCGCGGCTAGTTGGATTAAGAAAAGCTTGCTAATTAAGATGGTTCAATAGCTTTTGTAACTTTTAGTAGATAGATGTAATCTTCTTTAGACTTATAAGGCTTTCGTGTGGGGTTTTAGGTTTCATAAAGAATTCACTAAATGTTGAGAAAGTATTTGAAAAAGTGACATTTGTGTGATTGGCAAGAGTTTCAGTTTCATTTGTAAAAACTATCCCTTAAACTCATTATTTTGACAACGATGCTCTTAAATAACTGCGTTGTGTGGTGATAAGTTTCTCTTGTAAACTTCTCCAATTTATTTCTTTTTGGAATTAGACAAGTTTTAATACCTAAACTAAATGTATAGAAAACAGGACATCAATTCTCTTTTCCCAATTATTTCTAGCTTCAAAAGCTAGCGACTATGTTAGTCTGTCTGTCAGTTTCTCCAAGAAATAAAAAACCAGAAGAAACTACATTAAATTTGGCAGGTTTGTGGATCTAACTTTTGGACAAGGCTGTTTTATAGTTACCTAGTTTTACAACAACTAACTTCAACAGTTTCCTCTTTATTAATATAATTTGTGATATTCAAGCTAGTATCTAAGCAGGCTTGCTGCCTTTTATTTTTAAACTGTTTAAGGTTTCATTTATAAGAGAAATTAAAGATGGGGTTGGCTTTAATAGCAGAAGAGGCTATTCCTTGCGACTTGAAAAAAAGTTCATTAGCAAAGTAAACAACAGTTGACAGGGAAAAGACAAGGGAAAGTCAAGCGACAGCCACTAACAAGACAGGCAACAATGTCCTCGTCCCTTTCCACACTATTTTCCATTTTTAAATCAGGAACAACAACCACGCCAAGCTCCTTCTTTACCTCTTCATATGGCGAAGAGGAAATGAGCAGTGCAATTACATACGCAACGACTTACTCAACAGACTTTCCTGATGAGCAAACAAACAGCAATAGCAGCAAAGAAAACAACAGCAACGCGATCAACGGTTCATATAATACCAGCGAAGAGGACAAGTTAGAAATCTCTCTTGAATCCTCATCTTCATCTCTTGTTCTTCCTCAATCAACAAACCTTAGCCAAAGTTGGGAAANTGTTCTTCCTCAATCAACAAACCTTAGCCAAAGTTGGGAAATAAATGCGGTTGACTTTTACGGTAATAATAGTGGGAGTAATGGTAACACAGACATTGGTAATGTGACCTATCCTGATCCTCTTGACGATGAGACGAGTGGCATTAGCAGTAATAATAATAGCACCAATGTTAGCATTAAACCGGAAGAGTACACTCCAATCTTCTATTTCCTCGTTTCAGTATTACTCAGTGTTTATGTCTACGTTTACTTCTTGAATAGATACGAACATAGAAAAGCAAGAGTGGCTGCATCTGAAGATAAAAAACTTCGATGGGGAGGCAGATTTCTTAATAAAGACAGGGACAGTAATAATGAAGATGACGAAGAAGCGATCGAAGCACTGCACAAAGTAAGCTTGGTTACGGAAATTTAGAATACATAAGTTAATTTAAAAACAAAAATCTCAGCAATGTTGTTGACACATGGCATACCTCTTCCCCTACTCAATGCGATTCTTGTCTTTTTGCCAAGAACAAGATTCTAAAATTAGGCATCAACTTTCATCTGAATCCACATATAACTAGAAATTGCAAAACACAAACCACTTTAGATATGTTCTACAGAAACCCATTACATTATTTGAGGTCGCATTACAAAACTGCATTAAACATACACTTATTGCATTTCCTGTCTTCTATAGGAGAAAACGTGCATCACAAAAATCACTGCTTCTATTGTATTGTGTATCGTCTAGCAAAATTTAGTTTCCTTTATGTATTACATGCGTATTCATTCTTACAACTACCTTTATTATTGGAATAGTAAATTCGAATGAACGGAGAAGAAGAAACAGAATTTTTACCTACGTCATCCGAATCATTGAAGGATGGCATGTTTGTGAAACATGTGAATTCAGGAGGAGACTTATTTTGCACCGTTATCCCTAGCCATAAAGCAAGGTATAGTCTTATGAAAAGGCCGACAAACCGTCTATTTTTTGTTTTCCACTGCTTCATTATTTTATTCTCTCATGATAGCTATAAATAAACTTGGAATCATGAAATAGACTTATCCATGAAATTAATTTGTGCCAATAATTGAGCAAATCGATCAAAATTGATTCCCTTCCTGTAGACATTCACTAACAAATACTATTTTTTGTTTTCTACTGCTTCATTATTTTATTCTCTCATGATAGCTATAAATAAACTTGGAATCATGAAATAGACTTATCCATGAAATTAATTTGTGCCAATAATTGAGCAAATCGATCAAAATTGATTTCCTTCCTGTAGACATTCACTAACAAATTAACTATAAAACGTTCGGTTCCCACTCAAATTACTTCAGTCCTATTGTACATTTTTCTTACCGAATCAGTAATAGCCTTTAATAAATTAAGTTTTTCCAGAAAAATGATTTTACCAATACTTGTGGGAAATGCAAAAACAAGGCATTCTCTGGGGACACCCTTCACATTTACTTCTCTTTTGTGTCCATTGAAAGGTGGACAGAAAAGTGAAAGGAACCAAATCAAAAATTTGATTTTGATGCTTTCCTCTTTTCTTCATTGATTAAAAACATGTCAAGTCACATGCCCAATGTCTTATGCTTAAATTGACTTCATCATTGCCAACAGACAGAAGCCTTAAACTAAATGGCTGTTTATATTGTAGAAAAGTCAAGATTTTGCACAAAATAATGGAAACGTGATTATATTTTCTGTATTCCCACTTTGTTTTCTCTTCCTCCCACATCAATCAAAGGCAAGTTTAGTATTAATAAATGGAAAAATTTTCGTCTGACTGCCTTTTGTTGTGAGGAAGTTGTCATTTTCTTTCTATAAATATTCAAATGTAACCGCAGCAGCGCAGTATAATTTACATCAAAATAAAATAAATTAGCTACAACCACTTTGATACATTTGATGTGGAAAATATCACAAAAATGTCCGTTGGTTGGGTGCGTATGTTTTTATTAAGCTCATCATCGCGTTACATTGCACGTTTGAAACACAGACAGCTACAAGGAAACAACTAGAAAATAGCATTATAAGTATTTCATATAACATTACTACATAAAACTCTAACTTAAAAGAACAATAAGAAATATTTCTTTGCAGATGGCGATAGACCACCACCGTTCCAAATGTACTTAAGCGATTCCAATATGCAATAATAATAATATTCTTTCCTTCCTTCCGTTCTGTTATTAAAGAAAAGGATTTAAGAAAAAAGAAGGCGGGACAAAATAGAGTAATGTAGAAGACATTTATACCTTCTTACAACGTTAGTTTCATTTTTCGTTAATGCAACTAGCAAGCGTATAGGATAAAAACTAGTCAACATGAAACTAAGGTTGGCACATCATTAATTTTTCAAAAAGCTAACAGAAATTGGTCGCTTATATTCCCTTTTGAAACCAAACTGCCACTTTCCGTTGCTCTCCCGTTGCAAAAAAAACCTTGCTGAAATTCTAACTTGCTGTTGTCATCCACTCATTCAACTTGGCTGCAGCAGTCGAGTTACTGGGTTTTGACTGGGAATAAAAAATAAGAGTGAAAACAAAAAAATTGCCGAGTAAGCGCTATCATTTAATAATAACTAGACAGAAATACAAGGAGAGAACAGAAACCAGTGAAACGGGCCATGTTCTTATTCTTTCTCGGTTAATCATAATCAACGGTTTATTATTTTCACTCTGAAATAAACAACACCACATACAAACATGTAGTTTGTTTGTGAGTCAAATTCCAACTGTGACTGAGTAAGTTATAAAGTGGCATTCAAAATTTTTAAGCTTGTCTGGCTGTGCAGCTATATTTTATAGTACATTCGGAGATTGCCAAGAGAATTCAAGAACGAGTTACAAAAGAAAAGCAAGGCAGACAGGAAGGATGATAAAATAGTAATATTTCAAAAATTTAAACTAGTTAATAAAACAAAAGATTAGTACTACCCGTTCACATGGTCATTTTTAATACACCAATTGATTAAGCATTTTCCAAGGTAGAGAAATAAGAAATGATCAGCTTACTTTAAAAAAGAATGTGCTCAAGTTTCTAGTTAGTTAAAGTAGTATTATTATTGCCATTATTATCATCGTCATGTTGTTTTTTGGCCTTCAACCATCATTGTCACCATCGTCATTCTCTGCGTCATCCTTAACGCCTGTTTCAGTGTTGTCCAATTACAATGATATTGATGACTGATAGGCCAGTTTTGGCATAACAATATAGACCATTAAAACAAAGTAGGAATGTTTTCTTAAAAAGCGTAGCCGGTATATACTTTTCCTCGAAGTGGGAGGGAAAAGGGTAAACTTACTTTAGTAGTGTGATCGGTTCATAATTTTACTAGAATGGGCATTTTTGTTTCTCCCTTTGTTTGTCTGATAATAATCATCATTATGGACTTTTAAATACGCACGTAATTTATTTTGTGAAAGGGAATTTGCTATTCGGTTATAATTTTTTATAATAGTAAGCTTGTTCTACATTAGCTTTCTTTTATCTATCACTATTGTTCTACTCTGCTATTGTTTTTCTTTATATGCGAGTTGAGTCTCCTGTAGACAAACCCATTCAAAAGTTCTATTACTCGTAATATTGCTATCATTTTTATTAGCACACTAATACTCGCAAGTGTTTGTGTACATGGAAGGATATTAAAGTGTGGGCTCCACCGCTGTCACTCGCTCATCTCATCCTTTCTCCTAATGGATAAGTAAAAAATGGATGACTGATAGTATTCATTAGCATTATTACACGGTATTTTCTCTATCTTCCCTTGGTTTTAATACTGTCAGGGAAGTAGCATTAAAGAACAGAGCTATAGAGCGCATTCCTCCGGTTAGTGCAGCGTGGCTTTACATTATCCTTAAAGTTATTAGCCTCTTCCTGGAAAAGCTTATCCAATAACGGTTTCTTAAAAAGAAAATGATGATGGCAGTGGGATAAACGCGGACAATAAAAAGTCATAAAGATTTATCAAGTTCCATTATACTTACGTGGAGTATTATCGTCACTATCATTACCGTTACTTTTACCAGGAAGAGCCGATCGAGTAAAAGCATTTTCTAAGAAATGTGAGTAATGGATCTTGATCCGATTTACAAACTACGAATTTATAATACAAAATAGACGAAGAATTGTAGTTATTAATAATAATCGAGGGATTTACATATTATTGATCTCCAACTTTATCGAGGAAAGGACAGAATATTCTTTATTGAGTTGGCATCTTTGCTATTATGGTTCTTTAAAGTATCCTGTAAGTAAAAGTGCAGGCTTAACATATTTTTATAAAGTGGATTGAAATAAGCTAATACGATTGTATCATTAATACAAAATTGCAGTGGAAGAGCTGTATGCAACATTATTGTTTCCATCTATTTGTATCTTTCAAATTCTTAGTTTTTATATTTTGTCAAATATTGGTTAGTGTTTTAAGTCAAGCTACTCTAAAGCATTCGAGCCATATAAAAGCAAGGAAAATGGGTTTAATTCAAATACGCTTTTTGTTCTTCTCTTTGAGTGAAAGTAGTAAAAAAGAGTATTCTGACAACGTCACTATTGTATACGGCTTGCATTTGTTTAGTTTGATAAATAAAAGTATCTTTTCTTCTTTTATCATTTGCTTCTGATACTTAAATTTTCATTCCTTCTGTGATCTTCATCCATCTCTGTAAACATTTTAAATAGAAAAAGAAAATACTTTTAAATTTATTTATGGAAACTTTTCCCTATTTTTTGTTTTTGTTGTTTAAAGAAAGGCAAGTGAGTGAGAAAGCATCAAAAAAACTTTGCATTATTCCTTTCAGGGTTTTACATGCACTTTAGTTTTCTTTATCTTTTCATCTTTTTGAGGTGAGCATGACGGCGATGTTAACGATGATTTCCATTTTGTTTCTGTCGCCAACAAAATGAAAATAAGGAAAACGAGTAAAAAGTAGAAAGACTTTATAAAAAAGTGAAAGACTAGATGGAAAGATAGTTTTACAAACAGCAGAATGCATTCGTCTAACTCATTTGATAAAATATAATATGACAGTTTTTAGAGGATCCGTCGTCGACGAAGACGACCGTGACGGTAGTGGTGTTACTCTTGTCAGTGGAAAATCTTCAGTAGATAACAAAGCTAGCAACTTTTCTCCAAACTCATTCCCCACCACCGGCATTATATCAACTTCAGAAGCAGCGGCAGGAGTAGTGGGGACAACGCTGGCTCCTGTTATTATGCCTAGAGGAGTGGCATCTCCAGGATCACTACTGTTTCCTCCCAAACAGCAAACAAATTCCACTAGTGATAATCTAATTATCGATGCTTCTCCACCACCACAACCGCCTAACAACTTTATTAGTCCATCTTCCAACGGCAACAAAAGGGGACTAAATTTGTCACTACCGCTGGAACAATACAAACAGTATAAGAGAGACATCGATCATTTGCATAGTAATGGATTAGAAATTAGCAAAATAGAAGAGCAAGGACGAATTGAACTTTCAGGAGAAAGCAGTGGCTGTGTCGGTGTGGCTTGTGTGAAGAACAGTGATGGTGGTATCAGTGAAGGAGCAGATACCAAGAATAACTGTGGCAGGTCGTGCTCGTCTGACGTATTCGTCAAGAGAGATTCCTTCTCGTTAAGGTTGGACATGAGCCCTGTGATGGATGGAGGAGACGGGAGTAGCAGGAAGGCACTATTTACACCAGAAGTGGAATACATGGAAGTGAGAAAAAGAAGGTAAGTAGAGAAAAAACAAGAAAAGAAATGAAAAAGAAAAGTAAATTTAATTTAAGTGTCCTTTATACTTGCAAGAGGAGAAAGTTTCTGTTTTGTTCTCTTAACAAAAGGAAGAGAAGACATGGAATGGTTTTCATCTTTTATACTTCCTCTTCTTCTCTTCTATTATTCCTCCCTTTCCTAAGTACAACCATGTTCGGAATCCCTAATGAGAACGGTCTTTCACATCTTCCCTATACTTTATATTTTTCAACTTCTTTTCAGTTAGGTTAGAGTAAATGAGGTTAAGAAGAGAGCTTAAGAATGTTTTATTGGCATCCGCAGTCAAATCACGTTCCCAATGCATTTATATAGTAAATCGAGATAGTAAATTGTAAATATTTGTTAGAGTAAGAGGCCACGAGAGATGTATTATGCCACCGTAACCTACCTTCATTATTATCATAACTGTTACTACTATTACGTATCATCATCATTGTGCCTTTTAATACCTCAAAAAGAGGCAGAATCAGCAGTTTCTCGAATCTTATCGGAACATTATTACATAATGTATGAAAAATATAACTTTCTTTCATTTCTCTTTTCATATCCAGGGGCGATTCTACAGCTTCGCAAGGAAAAAAGGAGTCCAGGCTCGTGCTAAAGTCTGGTGTTCTAAATGCGAAGGAGGTCAATGTTGAGGAGAAGGGTCAACGTTACTTTGCAGACATTTTTACGACATTAGGTATGCTATGCAATCTTATAGTACAAATAAGGTAAAAACTAAGCGTTTACAGTTTTCATTCAACTTTTTAAACTGATGTAGTACAAAAGGGAAAGTGTAAGTGGGTGGTAAAAACGTGTAGGTGTGGTTGATATTTACTTTCTTACGTTCTTATGGCACACTGCCCTTTTTTCCATAAATCAGAAGAATTCTCGTAATCACAGCACTATCATCATTTCTATTTCTCCTCACTTCAGCAGGGTAAAAGTATAGTAAATGATGACGTGACTGACTCCACTGTAATGGTGATGACTATGATGGTATTTTCTGGTTTGATCTAGTGCGTTACTTGTATTTTTTAACAGTGGATATGCGTTGGAGATGGACCATGTTTTACTTCTGTATTGTTTACATTCTATCGTGGTTTGGTAAGACACAATATAGTTTACGTATTATTTTTTATATTTTATTTTGATTCTCCCGTATTCATTCTTTTCATTTCTGGTTTCATTTTAAATAAAAGGCCGCAAGCCTGCTTAGATACTAGCTCGAAGTTTGCAAACACAAAATTGCATTCAAAATTATAACTTTTTGCCTTACCACTTCGAACACCATGATATCTCGACGCTACTTAAGTTTTTCTAATTTTGCAAATTTTTTGCTAAAACCGTTTGCGAATTCGCAAAAATATTTGCAAATTCTTAGTCTGTTAGTAATTACCGTTCGAATGATATGCTACATGCCATAGGTTGCAATTTGAAATTTTATAACGGTCACTTCAACCGTTGTAACCGTTTGGTCAAAAAGACTAAAAACTATGCAGTTTGAGCCACAGTTATAACTGTAACAGTTTTACTCCAACAGCTTTACGAACCTTTCAATTGTAAATGTTTTAATGCACAAAGCTCAATGAAACTGTCTACAGCTGTGCAAACTTTCATTCGTAACGGCCAAACCGTTAAAGCAAAATTCTTGAAAAACTATACAGC